>APFE030254724.1:61783-86088 GCA_000404065.3 Pinus taeda
ATTGGGTTCAAGTTGAATGCCTTTCTTGTTGAGAGGGAGTGTTGAAAATGGAAACAAGAAATGTTAAAAATAGCACTGCTATAAATAGCAGTTTGGGTACTAGTGCTGGATTAAATTGGGTTCAAGTTGAATGCCTTTCTTGTTGAGAGGGAGTGTTGAAAATGGAAACAAGAAATGTTAAAAATAGCACTGCTATAAATAGCAGTTTGGGTACTAGTGCTGGATTAAACAACAGGGAATGAAAAATGGAATTGCTAAAAATAGCATTCTATTTTTAGCAGTTCAGGATGGATTCCTATTTTAGTCAGTCCCTAGACTAAACAAAGGAAGTAAAATTCGAATTTGAACTTAACAATTGTTTGAAAATAAATTAATTAATTCACCATGAGTTAATTGGTTGTGAAAAATCAAACATGAAGTCTATGTAAGGACATGCAACAGTGTCTCTATTAATTGAGGAATTTATCCATCTATTAAAGAGATAAGGATGAGTTCTAATTTGAGTTGTAATTAGTTGGCTCAGTTAACTTAGTCAAGTCCAGTTAGATTGATTTAAATAGTTTCTTTAAATTAATGTGAGTTCAGTTAGTTAATGCATGCTTGCATATAACTGCTGCACTTTAGATAACTAAATATTCTCTCATGAAGAACTCATGCATGTCAGTTCAAAGAGAGACCCAGTTGAGATCAGAGGAGGGACAATGTACTATCAGTCGGATGGATTTTTTCATATAAAGGAAGCTCGTCCATGGAGAAGGATTTATCTCCTTCAGGATTGCGCAGTTGGATCAAAGGTTAGTGAGTGTGTGAAAAGGCCAATTCACACAAGTGACAACACTAGACCCGAAGGAAAATTGCGCAAAGAAATAGAAGGCATGGAGGGCAGAGGAGAAGGTTGTGAGAGGCCTTTGACTATCTATGAGCAGCAGAGGGATTGAAGAGAGAGTAGGATAGCTTGTGAGCTGATTCTTTTTGTAATCCGGACTATATTTCCACTTGTATGATAATACAGAGTTAGGGTTTTAGGCTGAGGCTTTCCCCAAGTTATTTCTTTTGTGCTATGTGTGATTGATTCCTTCTTATCAATTATATGTGTTCAATTGATCTTGCTTAATTCGATTAAGATTCCGCATAATTGGTTGTAGAAGTAGATCAAATATTTTTCTTTAGTATATTGCATTATCAGGTGATTTGCAGTGGGAATTTATATAGAAGAGCCTTAATGGGTTGAAACATTCACCTCATCAATAATTTGATTCATTTATGTTGGAGCATGGCTTCAAAAGACCAGAGAATGATCATTGTGTCTACATTAAGAGGCATGATCAAGAAAAGTATATTATACTACTGTTGTATGTGGATGATATGCTAATTGTTGGACATGATAAGAACATGATCAATAGGTTGATTAAATATTTGGGTAGTGCTGACGTTGTTGGACCCGCCAATATGTCAGGGGATCTCCCCAGTAAGAAGTCCTAATTAGACCTCAGACCGTTTGGTGTAGGAGTCCCAATAGTGGCTTGTACGGTAATGCCTTGACCATGATTTCACATAGAGGCAAGTAAGATAACTTTGTTGGTAGCAAGGGTGTGACAACTTCAGTGAGCCAAGGAAGGTGCATGAGAGGTTTTAACACATGGGGGTTTAGATGAGTGTTCCCCTTGGAAACTTGTGATAACATGTAGTTAAGAAGGGAACACATGAGCGAAGATGCATCACAACATGGAAGGCAAGTTAGCTAGCAATCCAAAGTGATGGTTAAACCAACAACACATTTCATAAAGATTCATACATACATACATACATACATAGCTATACATGCATGCGTAAGTAAACAGATACATATATCATTTAGAGTAAACCAGATAGCATAGAATACAATACAACATATGCATGTAACATGTTGGCTCTTGTTATATTAAGAAGTGTAGGTTCCAGTCATACAATACATCCATGTCCAGCCACTAGTTCTGACAACGGAACGTTACATCCACAACTTCCTACTCCTCCAAAGATATATATTAGCTCTGCGCAGTGGAGAAGACAAGGCTCATTATAATACTATCCAAGCTCTCTCTAAGATATTCTTATCAGAATCTTGGCTAACCAAAAGAGTTTACAATGAGTTATGAGGTTGTATTTATAGCAAAGGGTGGGGTGACCCTTGACATTCCCCTTTGTGATAGTTCATCTACCTTCATGACTCTTCATCTACTCTATGACTATTACATCCAACTATTGACACTTGAACTTCCACTTGACAAGACGTTACATTACAATACACATGTGCCCATGTGAGACATAATGGCTTGAGCAAGCCATGCAAGACATCACTAACACTTGATTCGTTGTGGTGAGACCAACTCTTTGACATGCTTGTGATGGTGAAGGTGGTGAGCTGATGCCAAGCTTGGTCATCCATGATGGTGTGCATGCGATCCTCGGTGACATCTTACTGAAGTGAACTCTTGCCTCCGTTGCATCCAGGTGCATTGGTATGGCTCCTCCATCCAACTCGTCTGCTATCATGTGCATGGTCTTTTAGGGTGTAGATGAACCAGAAACACACTGATGCATAGTGTCCATGCTGATCTTCCAGTGTGTGCTAGTGGTCATGCGCATCAACTGTTAACTACATGTTCAGCTCTAGTTGGACTTGCTTCTTGTGTTTGCCTCGGTGAGTGTGCCAAATGGGATAGATCGCACACATGTAGACAATGACATGCATGCTGCTAAATTCCCTTGGATGTGATCAACAACACCACTCACCATGTCTACTCCGTGCTAGATACTGGGATGAATCTATTACTTATACGGGCGTATTTTCATCCATCTATGCTTATTGCACCCCCTGTTGTACCTATTCCTACTGCAACTCATTCTCTTGTCTATGTAGTTCCTCTTCTTCCTTGAGTTGATGCTTGACCACATGAAACTCCTTTTCTATTCCGTTCTCTACCTTCATGTGATCTTCATGTTGTGTTGTCACCTCATAGCTTGAGTCTCCAAAGTTGATTTTACCACAAGTGGATCTGCTTGAGCTTACAACTTTGTTCTGCCTTTGTCTTATCAACAACCTTCCTCTTGTGTTCGTTGCATCTAGTATGCTGCCTTCAGCTATTGTTCATGGTGTTGCTTGTTGTGATGTTGATGCCATAATATCTTGATGTCCTTGTATATGAACAACTTGATGTCTTCGTGGGTAGGCAAGTTCATAGACACTTGATCGACTACATCCCCAAGTGTGATTTGAATGGTGTCTTTGACTCAACTCTCCTAGAAACCATTGTATCTGTGCTTCTGAGAGGTAGATGAACACCTATGATACCTAGAGATATGGAAACACTCATGGCAAGAAATATGTGAGTCGAAAACCAAAATGAACTTGAGAACTGAATTAAAACATACCTGTGTGACTGATCATGAAGGTTGTGCAATTTCTGTCTGGAGGTCGGGAGACTGACTACCAAGACTGTGCAAGGCACAATCTGGGCTATTAGGAGGCTAACTAACTATTGGAACTGCACAATGCACAATCCAGCCTGACTACAGACTGCTGGAATTGTGCAATGTGCAATCTCAGCTAAAAATGGTTACAGGCTTAGTCACTGCATTGCGCATTTTTCTGGGCCAGCAGTCACTGTCCCTCAGAATTACACAATGCAATATCGGAGCATAGCCACTAGGTAGAAATGGGCATTTCCTGAGAGGAAGACGGAGCCTTCCCTTTCAGGATTGCGCAATGTTGTCTTAGTGAGGCAGAGTCTGGGCCAAGGCTTCCCAGACCCGCCGATGGGCAACTAAATGCGGATGTGAATGTGAATGCATGGTGATACTTAGTGTAAGAATAAGTGAATGATCGTGCATGCAAACAGTGAATGACAGATTTAGAAAATGGAACAACATGCATGTGGGTGAGGTGAGTCACTGAATCGACGACCGTTCATGAAAAATAGTTTCATGCATGCAACTGAAGTGAGATGTTAATGAAAACTAAAACGGTGCTATTACAAGCTAGTATGTATCAAAATGAAATCAAGCAGACAACATTCATACGAAGCGAAACACAAAAAGCACCAGAAATGCAACATAGGACATGGAAGGTAGGTTTACCCCAAAACAGTTAAGCTGAATGTGCCGATGACTCATAGATGTGATTTGGGATGTCAAAGCTACAAGGTTGATGTGAGGAATGATATCTGTAGCGTCTGGTTCATGGGTTTTGATCAAATCAAATATTTGACGCGCATGCCACAAATCTAGGAAGAGCAACACTTGGTGGGAGGTTTCCGAAATTATCCTTGCATGCAACCTCCAACTGCTAAAAGTAGATCCTTGAGTCAAGGGATGCCTTTGCATGCTGCCTTGGGAGAAGTAGCCCATGCATGCAAATCAGTTTTACTCAGTCTTGGAGGGAACCGGTCAACTCAACTGCACATGCAAGAGGCTGCTCAACTGATGGGAGAAAATGCGCATTTCTGGAAGGGAGTTGGGCTGGTTTCCTAGGAGCTTTGCATAATTTCCTAGCAGAGTAGCTGACTGTTGCCTAGGATTACACAATTCCTGGGCGGAGAAGCCTTGTTGGGAGAATTGCACAATTTTCTAAATGAAGCCTGACTGGCAAAATAGTGCAATTCTGGAGCCCAGCAAGCTGCCAGACTAAATTGCGCAATTTCTGGAGGGAAGGCTAGTTTCCTTCTAGAATTGCATAATTTCTTGAAGGAGCTGCTCAGCCTGCAGTTGAACCAAGTCCGGAGAAATAGCCTGTGAGGGGAATGCACCAAGCTCTGATAGACAGGATGCCTTTCTACAAGAAAATCACTAAAGCCTGTGTACTTAATGAAGCAAGACATGCTGCTGTGAAAGGTTGGTAGGGAGGCTCCAAAACGAAGCTAAGGAAAAATTTTGGAGGGTAGTTGTAGCTGCTACAACACTTGGCGACACACTGGTAGAACTCCAGCTCTCTAAATGGACCTTGTTCGTGAAAAACAAGTCTAGCACCTCCAGAAGTATTGTTCAGTTCTTAGTTCGTCTTGGTTTCACACTAGCTTGATTGTAAGATGTAGTGTTTGCCAAAATCTTGGTCGATTGAAACACATTCCAAGCCAAGGCAACATAGTTGTTTCGATTGGGGTTGAGGGGTGTATTGATACACAAGCAGTATAGTTGTCAGAGTCTTAGTTTCACCTCTGGTGTTGCTCCGTTGCTAGCAGGCCTGGAAAATACCTCGATGGAGTCACATTGGAACATAAGCATGGCTCCGCTGCTAGCAAACCTGGTTAGTAACCCGCGGAGTTGCTTGCATCACCTCTCTGTGCAAGAAGTCTTTCTCTTCTTTCACCTTATTCATTTTTCATTTTTTTCAAACTTTTTCCACTTTTTCGTTTTTTCATTTTTCATCTTCATAACTGTGCATAGCACTTATTCATTTTAGATGTAGAAGAGGGATCCCGAATTATTGAGAGCATAAGAGGTTGTTCCTGTAGAGAAGTAGTTTATTGTACCTCTGATGTGCCTGTTAAGGTTTTCCCCCTCACCTTACTTTACCTGACTGAGGTGACAAGGGTAAACCCAAAAAACAACCGACTAGAGTAGGTGACACTAGTTAGCGCGCAAGCATTGTTTTCATCGGGAAAAATAGTGTCCATTCAGAGCTGCTAGTCCCACTAAGACAGGTAGCTATCTTAGAAACAAACAAACTAAAGTTACTTTTGTTTTCCTTTATGGGAGATAGATGAGAGAGAAGTAGAGAGTACCAACCTCAGTCTTTCACTTGGCTCCTTGCTTGTTTCCTCCATCCTTTGACAGAGCTTCACCACTCCTTCCTTACTTGTCTCGCTTCAAATAACACCCGTAGAGTCAAAGCAACATAATACCATCAAATCTTAGAGATCTATAACCATAAACAATATAGGATCAGATGTATATTAACCATACAAATGCATATATCAATACGAGATTCAGAGATATACAAGAATATGGAGGAAAACTCGAATAGATTTATTGATAGAAGTAGTAGAAGAGAGGATTACAACCCATTGGTCTAACCCAGCGCCATCCTCCCAGCATGAAAGCCCTCTTCACCTCATGAAAAGCTTAGATCACCCAACAATACAATGTTGCACAGAGAAACCAACAACACTTCCTTACAAAATACAAAATTTCAGCCTCCAAAACTCTAGGATGAGGGATCCATATATAGATGTTTGCAGATGGGTGAGTCAGCTTCTAGGATTTTGATTAGTGTCATCTCTCTGATAGTTCTTGGTTCCACTTGGAGATTTCATGATCTCTTACTCATCCCTGGGTGAATTCAGAGAGGCAAGTGTCAAATGGGCAGTTTCTAGAAGATTCTTCGGGTTTCCACCTAGCCAACTACCTCTGCCATTTGTCTGCTCTCACTCATCGCACCCTACAGAAGGGCTTTTTGGTATGCATTGCACTTTTTTCATGTGGCAGGCAAGATGCATCGCACCCTTAGCATTGAGCAGTCTATATATCCTGTTTTGACCAGTTCTTAATAGTTTTTCAAGGAGAACTTATGGGAGATGATGTAATCAGCTGACCTTGCTCCTTTAGGGTATGAAACAACACTTTAGGGGCTTAGAAGCCCTTGGTTTATGGACATATGGGTTTGGGGTTGCAGTGCCCAAATATGTCTATAATAGTTGCCCCCCAAAGCATGAGGTCATAAATCTTTTGATGTTCGGTGAAATGCTTTATCATGAGGATCTGACGTATTTCGAACTGGAAGGTGACCTGTAATAAGATACAATACAATACATTATCTTCATAATATTTTCATGATCTAGCTGAGGCAGGAATTCCCATGCTTAGCTTTATAAATTCATTTTCATGTACATAGGACAGACAACCGTCTGTGTGGCAGAATGATGATTCTGGTAGAGCCATCATCCCTTGGCTTGGATGATTATGTGTGCAGCTATGATGTACATTTGATGTTTTTATTTTCCTGAATATATCACAACCCGGATGGATGAAACTAGATCCGAGGTCTTCAAACTCGTTCAATCTTCGCCCGGAGTACAAGTCAATCCATGTGAAAAGATGTTCTAGTGTCGAACATGGAAAGACATCACCTGATTACCAACCAATGATATAAGCTGTTAACAAGCACGAGAGAAATCACCGACAATCATAATGACCCTCAAGGTATTGCAGTACAATTCACGTGTTGTGAATAAATGATTCGATGTTGAACACCACGCAAAATCTTTCGGTCGAATGCCATTGATGTAAACCTGTCGTCGGAAGTGAGAAACTTGCCATTGAGGCATGCAAGCTTCAAAGTACTGAAAGGGTTGTTCCTAAGTTGACTTCTTGGATAATGAGTTGATGTTGACAAGAAGTGACCCGTCGTAGGAGGGCCTTAGTGAATCCCACATCTACGACACAGAACGGAGCAAATGATTTTGTGGAGGTGAAAACGATTTGATGATACAAGGTTCAGGGTGGCGGTCATGAAAGAATGGAGTGTGAAGGTATTGTAGCGGATGAGGCATTAGTTGGGTTGGTGAATTCTTTGAGCAACTTCTATTGAACATATCAGTGACACTGAAATGGATTGTTAGCATTAACCCCAAAAATAGATGGTATAGAGGACCAATGGTGATACGACCAGTGAACGGAATAACCCAACCCGACTCAATCATGGTGACGGAGTGAAAGTGTCATGTTCAAGATCGACCCGCTACCAATGCAGTTCTTCAAGTTTTCTTCCCATTTTTCCCCAGTCATTGCTGACCATACCTCTTTATTTTTGTCAAGCTTGAGGAGGATAACATATGCTTATTCTATAATTTTCCCTTCGGGCAAACCTATCGCTATGTTTTAGTAAACCTAGTGACAGTGAAACTCGCTCTTTCCTGTAATGGACAAGTTTGTTGCTATTGTTTCAACGAGTTTAACGACAAAGATAACTTGGTTCTTTTTAGTTTTAGAGAGTCTGAAAAGAGACGGAAAGGAAACTCCAGTAATCCTTTTTCTAGTATAATCCCTTAAGTCCGAAAAAAGTATAAAATAATACGAAAGGGATGACTTTTCCAATCACTTTAATGAGCCGAAAAAGACAAGCGCTCGATATTTTTGTGTAATGATCCCTCAGGTCCAAAAATATTAAAATATAGAGGAGGGATGGCACTTCCAATCACTTTAACGAGCTGGAGAGGCCAATTGCTCGGCAATCTTTTTATATTTTACGAGTCTAAAAAGAGATTAAAAGAGACTCGTCTTTGAGGAACGAGTGATATTTTCGGGTAGCAGCTGGTTCCAGGTGAGGTTTTAGAACTTTTCAATCACGGCAGTGTAAATAAGATGGCTAACAGAATCACTCATCGCAGTTGTTCCTCAAAAGGGTAAACAATCAAGTGGAGGCATATGATCGACTAAAAAGTGGAGATGATGGTAAGAACACGACCAAGGCTCAAAAGCTAATAGTAATGTGATCACAAAGGTTATTTACCAAAAGTGGATTCATTTTTTAATGAACTTGAACTCTGGGGGAACATATGCTCATAGCTAGGTTTATTTTTTAACGAGCTTGAACTTTGCGGAAACATTGCTCGTGCCAGTCGTATAATAAGGATGTCTCTCATTAGTAGGTTCATTTTTTAGGGAGCTTTCCCCACGCGCAACTTTGCTCCGGAGCCTTTTCTATGCAAGCTAGGAATGACCAACTACTTTCCTAGGAGTTAAAGAACTACTGAGGTTAGGTAGGATAGGTTCTCGACGAGAAGCCTTTCCTTTACTTCGCCAGTGCCATTTGGCCCTTGCAAAGGTGAATGGTTGATCAGACCAATCACCCAACTTAAGCAATTGAAGTTAGTAAAAAACTAAGGGGTTAGAGTTAATTTGGTCACCTTTCACTTACGCATAAAAGGTTTGCATGCCCCTAGGTATAAGAAAAAATAGAGTTTCCAGGTTACCATATGGAAGTTCTTGCATTAAAGCAAGGTTGTTCCATCTGCATTTGCAGACAAAATACTTCCTTGGCTCTGTCCATCGAAATAAATAAAGGTGAATGGTGGGAGCTTCCACTCACATAACGTTTGACGAGGGAATCCTTTTCCAGTATAATCCCATTTTCCCAAACGGGCAGGTGTGTTAGACTAGTCATATATCCTACGCGGAAACCTACCTTATACCTAGGGTTTTCCTGTCGAAACAGACCAAGGCGCATGCCCCCAGGGTTTAGTCACATTCACTGAATCACTCGTGTTCATTAGGTGGACGGACAGGAGGTTGATGAGAAATTCCTTGTGCAAAAAGACCAGTTAAGGATGGCATTTGACTAGTAGTCGTGTTTGAACCTGGGAATGAAACTTGGTCAATGAGCTGGACCATTCTGACTTCATACGGAAAACACATCACTTGAAAGAGTGAGGAAAAAATAGCTCCCATGTTATAAATGTAGTCACGCACAAGGAGTAGATTGTAATCTAGAGGCCCTTGGACTATCATCACGTTTAGATGGACAATTTTCCTTCTCAAATTTATAGGCAAATTCGTAAGGATCCCTAACGGTTGATGGGTTCCTTTGTTGAATCCTAATAGATTTCGAATCTTAGGCAAAAGCGATGGTGAACCAAGCGCTTTCCAAGCAGTTGAGGAAAGGATACTCACGGAAGCCCCTTCATCTATGATAGTACCAGGCATGATCATTCTGTAAGCTTGTACTATGATTTGGAATGGTACATTAGATGGTAAGCAAGGTCCCCCTAGTAGATTCCAATGGAAGGAAATGAATAGATTGCTTGGAGGAGGGACCAAATAAACGGACGGATGAATCTCTGATAAACTTCCTTCCTACAGTAAAGGAACGGGTAGATTGCCCCCATGTTCATTGGATTCTATGTTAACAAAAATAATTTGAATGGTGTCATTCTCATTCTCTTTGGTGACTATATCATCTGAAGGTGGACCTTCTAAAGACAAGACTGGGTCGACTGCTGTCTCGACTTGTTGACTTTGGTCTAGTGTGGACTCAGAGGGTTTATCTTCAATGATAGGTGCTTTGACCAACAACAAAGGTGTGTCAGTCGGATTTTCAGCTAGCGATGGACTCGGCAAGAGTTTCCTGTATCCAGGAGGAAGTCACTGTGGTGAAGCAGGACGGTTATCCAAGACTCTTTTAGCTTCGTCCAGGAAAGGACAATGGTGGAGGGCATGATCGCCTTCACACAGTCTATAAGGAAATTTAGATCTTCCTTTCTGTCCATTGACTTCATTTTCACTAGTTGATGGTGTGCTCTCAACATGATCGTCAGAGGTTGAAGACACCAGATTGTGCAAGCACGGAGACCAGTCTCTTAAGATCTGCGGGATGCAAGAACAATCTCGATGATAGTGGTCTCCTTTGCAAATGACACATGGAGATTTAGGTTTGGATGGTGCAGTGTGTGGATTTTCACCAGATGATGCATGGTTGCCCCCTTTCATCATTGGCTTCTTCTTCTTCTTCTCCTTCCCTTTCTTCTTCGTCTTCGTTACTTGGTTTTTAGTGTTACTAGCTTCACCAAGCGAAGAGGAAGAAGGAGAGGTAGACCCAAATGAAGTAGAAGGTGGGGGAGTGACTTCAATATCATCTGGTTATTGATTTTATTGCTAAGGAATTATAGTGTTTTGAATGACAGAGGTCGAGAAAAGCCATACTGGCAAGCCAATTGTGAGTCCTGGAAGGGACAATGTAGCCATATGTGGAGCACCAACATCTCCCCAAGAAGAGAAAGGACTAGGATCCCCCCCAAGGGGAAATCCTTGATTGGTGGACTCCATTTTCTCAACCTAAGACCAACAAGGGAACAACGATATTATTCTGATTAAAATAAATTTTATGATGCTTTGACACAACTTGCTTTTTCAATTTTTAAGAGTCAAGAAAAAGCTAAAGATGACTCTAGTCGCCTTCGATTTTTAATGAGCCTGAAGTGACAAGTGCTCAGATGGACCTTTTCTTTTAAGAAGTCTGAAAAGGAATGAAAGTGACTACTTTGGAAATCTAGACAGAGGGATTACCAAACAAATCACAAAACTGCAGAATACTTTTTACGTACGGCAGTCAATCTTCCCAAATGTTGTGTTCAGTGCATTGTGATCAATAGGGTGGTAGACACGGCTTCCTAAGGATAAAGGATATAGCTTATTATGGTCTCCTAATATATAGTCAATGGTACGTGGAGCACAAGTCCGTACTGGCACTTGTCGTATCAAAGAGGAGGAATCACCCAACCTACGATGAAAATGATAGTTACCAGGCTTTACGACGCCGGAATACGTCTCTAGCCTAGACTTCTAGATGTTGTGCGTTAGGTTCCAAAGCGTTTTTATGTTCATTGAGGTTTATTTTACAGTTGATCTTTCTTAAGAAGTTTTACTTTAAGGTTCATCGCATGATGTAGATATACAATCCCTAAATATGCAATCTAAGATGATAAACAGTCGTTTACTTTCTTTTAGCAACGAAAATCCTAGCTACTAAGGAAAGAGAAGTAAAATTCTTTCAACATAGAGCAAAGAGCACACTCTAAGATGCACTGTCCTAAATCAATTTCCGCATGAAGTCTAAATGCAAATGCACATGCATGTATTTGTTTCTTAGTTTCCTTAATGTGAGAATGAAAAAAAGAAAACTAAGTACAGATCTGAACTATATTTCCTCAAAGCGACACTTTAGCAATTTATTTTCAAAAACGAAAGGAAGATTTAGATGACACTTTCAATTTCGACTTGAAAACTGCTTTCGACACTCCAAAGAATTGATGATTCAAATCAAATACAATGGCAAAAGTGTAATTGATTGTCTAGAAGAGGAATACTTTACGACACTCTTTTCTTTGACTAAAAATGACACTTGCGACACTTTCAAATCAAAAGACGACAGTTCGATTAAGCTACTGTTTGCAAAGGAGAACTGTAAATGATGAAAAATACATATAAAAAAAAACATTCACAATTATTTATCAATGGAGGCTAAATAATGCAAAGGAAGAGAGTTTCAACAGTGATATACTGATCATAGACAGCAAAACTACTGAATAGAGCTAAAAACAATGAAGGAAAAACCAAAATCTGGAGGCAGAAACAGTCTCATTCAATCATTGCACCTGTAACACAAGGAAATAGGGATGCACCTCACTTGCAACACACGAGAGGTGCAATGCATCCAGGTTGCCAATGAGAGATAGTGTGATGGTCCAGGGACGAGACTGAGCTTGGTTTTCACTCACAGTTTGCAGCTAAGTTCAGGGATTTAGGCTGAGCTAATGATAGACATTAAACACAAAGTATAGGGGCTGATCTAATGAGGTTATTAGAACTACCACCAGGGCACTTAGGATGTTTGCAAGTCAAATGCTCATTTCATAAACTAACCTGGAGATTGACTGAAGCAGCGTTGATCTACTTTGAAGTTGCATAGCAAAAGCAGTTCGAAGGCTAGCTGGCTTAACTTCAGGCTTTGTCCATAGTTTATAAAGAAAACAACAATAACTAACAATCAAACTATTCGTTCCCCAGTGGAGTCGCCATTTTTTTATCGAGAAAACTAGTGTCCATTCAGAGCTGCTAGTCCCAGTAAGACGGGTAGCTATCTTAGAAACAAACTAACTAAAGTTACTTGTGTTTTCATTTATGAGAGATAGATGAGAGAGAAGCAGAGAGTACCAACCTCAGTCTTTCACTTGGCTCCTTTCTTGTTTCCTCCCTCCTTTGATAGAGCTTCGCCACTCCTTCCTCACTTGTCCCGCTTCAAAGAACACCTGTAGATTCAAAGCAGTATAATACCATCAAAGCATAGAGATCTATAACCATAAACAATATAGGATTAGATGTATATTAACCATACAAATGCAAACACCAATGCAGGATTCAGAAATATACAAGTATATGGAGGAAAACTCAAATAGCTTTGTTGATAGAAGTAGTAGAAGAGAGGATTACAACCCAACAGTCTGATCCAGTGCCATCCTCTCGGCATGAAATCCCTCTTCACCTCATGAAAAGCTAGATCACCCAACACTATAATATTTCACAAAGAAACCAACAACACTTCCTTACCAAATACAAAATTTCAGCCTCTGGATCTCTAGGATGAGGGATCCATATATAGATATTTGTACGTGGGTGAGTCAGCTTCCAATATTTTGATTAGTGTCATTTCACTGATAGTTCTTGGTTCCACTTTGAGATTTCATGATCTCTTACTCATCCCTGGACGAATTCAGAGAGGCAAGTGTCAAATGAGCAGTTTCTAGAAGATTCTCTAGGTTTCCACCTAGCAAACTGCCTTTGCCATTTGTCTGCTCTTGCTCATCACACCCTACAGAAGGGCTTTTCACTATGCATCGTACCCTTGCATGTGACAGGTAAGATGCATTGCACCCTCAGCATCGAGTAGTCTGTATGGTCCAGTTTTGACCAGTTTTGAGCAGTTTTTGAGGGAAAACTTCTGGGAAATGATGTAATCAGCTGACCTTGTTCCTTTAGGTTATGAAACAACAATTTTAGGGGCTTAGAAGCCCTTGGTTTATGGACATATGTGATTGGGGTTGCAATGCCCAAATATGTCTATAACACACATAAATCAATTCATCTTTTGTTATGAAACCAACTCACAAAAAGATAGAAAAGATAGATCAGCGCCTTAGAAATAAGCCTCTTCGAGGGGGCAACCTCATTTACATTAAAAAAATGAACAATTATTAGATGATACAAATGACAAGACCTCCTTTCTATATATAAGAGTCTAAGGGGTCATAATATAATCAGAACTGACATAACAATAATAATGTAAGGGCACAATAATAACAATAGTGGGATTCTATGGAGAACAATAATAAATATGGGGATACATGGGCCACAACAATATAATAAGGGGTATACTAATAACAATAATGGGGTTACACTAGTAGTATAGGGACTAACATGCCCCTCTCTTCAAAAATTTTTGTCGGCATGCTCGAGTGGGTCTTGATGGCGTCTGTATAAATTCTTGTCCTCCCATGTGGAATCTTCAGCAGGTAAGTTCTTCCACTTGATGAGATACTCCGAAATTGATCTATTTTGTAGCTGTCAATTTATTGGTTCTATGACTGCTTCAGGTCCAAATGGTTTTTCCTCCTTGCAAGGTTCTCGCAATACTATTTGAACTAGGATCTTCTGCAACTTTTGAATGAGTTCCCACTCCTTTGGGCATATGGATATCTGTAAGGCCTTATGTTTGGAGTAACACTTCCTAGAATCAAATGAATAGCATGATCATGATCATGAATAGGTGGGAGGCGTTTGGGAGTCTCAAATACCTTGGAATGATTGTCCAAAACATTTTGGAGATCTGGGGAAATACATGATTTCGATATGGGATCCTCTAGTGAACATAATTGTGCAATTATGCCTCGTTTTTATTTATTTAGAAGCTTTGTCATGTTGTTAGAGCTGATTATCTTTCTCAGTTTCCCTACAATACCCCTTATTTCAACTTTCTTTCCTTCCGCACAAAATTTCATGAAAATTTCTTGAAAATTAAAAGCTATTGTACCCAAGGATTGTATCCATTGGACTCCTAATACAACATCAACACCACCCATTGGAATGGACAGAATTGGAATATTCAATACATATTCTCCCATGGATAGCTTGATATTATGGCACTTTCCAGAGCAATTTATGGTTCCTCCATTTTTAACCATTACTTGACACTCTGGTGTTGGATATAGGAAGCAATTCAATTCCTTGGCTATCTTATAATGAACAAAATTATGGGTACTGCCAAAATCAATCAACACTATTACCTTTTTCTTCTTGATATGTCCTTCTATCTTGATAGTTTGAGCAGTGGTAAGTCTGGCCAATGCATTACAATATATTTTTGGATTCATTTCTTGATGCTTGATGTGATCTTTCTCTTCTTGAACCTTTTTCTTCTTGATATGTCCTTCTATCTTGAGAGTTTGAAGAATGGTAATTTCTACCAATGCATTACAAGATACGATTGGATTCATTTCTTGATGCTCTATGTGATCTTTCACTTCTTGAACATTTTTCTTCTTGATATGTCCTTCTATCTTAAGAGTTTAAGGAGTGGTAATTCCGGCCAATGCATTACAATATATGGTCGGATTCATTTCTTCTTTCTTGATGTGGTCATTCACTTCTTGAACCTTTTTCTTCTTGATATGTCCTTCTATCTTAAGAGATTGAGTAATAGTAATTATTTCCAATGCTTTACAAGATATGGTCGGATTCATTTCTTCTTTATTTGGGGTTGGTTCCTAGTGTATATACTCTTCTTTTGACATTTCTTGATCATTTTCTTCCTCCTCTCCACAATCAATCTAAAATAATTTCTTCTCAACACACTTATGACCTTTAATATATTTGTTATCACAATTGTAACAAAGCCCTTTTTCTCTTTTTTCTTCCAATTGTTGTGGTGTAACCCTTGTAGGTTGTTTAAGGCTAGGAGAAACAACACTTCCATCTTTATAGTTGTGAGGGGTGGACTTCCTTGTTGCCATAATTTTGCTTTCCACTTTGCAACAAAGCTCTTTTTCTCTTTTTTCTTCCAATTGTTGTGGTGTTTCTCTAAAGAAGGTATCGCTCTTTGTATCCTCATAATGTGCTATCATTTCCTCCATGAAAATTGACCACGTAACAAGTTGTTTACTAGAACAAAGCCCTTTATACCATAAAAATTGATCTGGTTCTAAATATGAAGATGCAATACATACCTTTTGTAACAGTGGTACACCATGTAGATCAAAATATTGCTCCATTTGAACTATCCAATTTACTGGATCCTTGCCATCAAACTTCCTCATATCACCTTTTCTCGATTTTAGGCACTCGATCTTAAAATGAATGTAATTCTATAATTTTAGATCTCCAAGTTCTGAAATTTCTTACTGCGGTATCTGTCTGTGTTCTCTTTCTAATGCCACAAGTCGGATCAAGATTGGATTCTACAAGGAAGTGTTGTGTCAAATCTCCCACGATGACCTGATTATAGACTAGTTCAGTAGAGTGAAATTGTACGAAGTTCCACGTGTCATTGTGTCAACCTTAGTACCTAAAAATGATATATAGCAAACAATAGGAAGTCCTCTTTCTGAAACTTCTTACGAAATTTCAATCTGATGATCAGAACAAAAGTTATGACGATTTTTCCCAGGTCCCCTGTTTGGAATGTAATTCAGGAGTCTGCAAAGTCTCTAACTTCCTCAGATCATATCTCCTAAAATATAGCGAGACAAGATCTGAAATTTAGAACCGAGGTTTAGCGGTTTTCATCTCAAATGGGTTTTTTTCGCTTCTAAAATGTCGTAGAAAAAAGTTATAGCGAAAATGCCATGATGGCATGTTTAGAGCAGCGAAACCCTAGAATCCAAAGCTCTGACACCAAATGTTATGAAACCAGCTCACAAAAAGATAGAAAAGATAGATCGATGCCTTATAAATAATCCTATTTGAGGGGGAAACCTCCTTTACATTACACAAATGAACAATTCATAGATGATACAAATGAAAAGACCTCCTTTCTATATAAAGGAGTCTAAGGGGTCATAATATAATCAGAGCTGACATAACAATGATAATATAAGGGCACAATAATAACAATAGTGGGATTCTATGGGGCACAATAGTAACAATATGGGGACTATATGGGCACAACAATATAATAAGGGGGTTGTACTAATAAAAATAAAGGGTTACACCAATTTTGAGGGACCTAACATGTTCTGTGTCATTCCCTACAAAGGATTCATGCTCCATGTCATTCTTTTGCTTGATCATAAGGAGCACAAGACTCTTGTTGGAATTGACCAGATGCTTCATTTTCCCTGTGCTTTCCAAAGATAGATTAAGCTTCCTACGACGGGCTCTCACAATATACTCCACTCCATCTTTGAAAAAATGACATTTTTTCTCAAATATATGGAAAACGGCTTTCCTATCATACAGATAGATGCTTCCCAACACAATTTTAGAAATATCTAGCGACACTACATCTAATTTGACTTCATCAACGAAATTGGCAGTGCTTGAAAACCTAAAAATGCATTTCTGTGTGACCTGAAGATCGACATCCTTGATTATCCAACCCAACGAATACGGTTTATGATGAGGCACGGTTTCCAAATTCAACTTCTTGACCAAATCTATAGAAATTAAATTTGCCTGGGATCCACTGTCAAACAGTGTATCAATCTTGGTGTCTTTGGAAATGACTTTGATATGGAACAGCTCAATTATGTTTTCCTCATGTGAAACATTGTTGGAGTTATTTTTTGTGCTGGTGCTTTCCACAACTTCCTCTTTGCTTTCTTTATCCATGGCTTTTCCCATAGTGATTGTGGCTAGAATATTTGATTCATCACCTGAGTCAAAACCCAAGTATTGTTGTACAACACCATTTGTCTTCCATTTCCTTTATTGTTAGATTTCTTCGGTCTTAATTTAGGATGAATATTCCAGCAATGCGCTTCATCATGACCCTCTTTGGAACAATTATTGCACACGGGTTTCTCCCCTTCTTTCTTAAAAGAAGCATTTTTTTTCTACTTTCCTTTAAAATTATTTCCTTTTCCACCACTATGGAATGGCTTCTTCTTACCTTCTTCTTGTACATTATTCCCTCTTTCATTGAGGTGTGTCGAAGATAGCTATGCAAACCTCCTATATATTTAAGCAAAGTATCTTGTGACTGCAAGTCTACTCCTAGCATAAGAGCTCTTCTCCTAAACTCTTGAGTATACTCTTGCACATTTTGACATTTTAACTGTCTGAAATTTTTCCAATTCATGATATCTTTTTGCATATGGACTAAAGGGTAGAATTTTCCTTTTATAGAAACAATTAAATTAGACCAAGTAATAGAGATCTTACCATTTTTTTTAATCTCCTCTTAGATCTTTTATTCCCACCATACAAGTGTTTCACCCTCCATTCTCAATGAAGCCAAGTGAATTTTGATATCATCGTCTTAAAGGTTTTGAATTCTACAATACACCTCCAACTAACGAATCCAGTTCTACAGCTTTTTTGCATTAACTTATCTATTGTACATAAGCAACTCGAATTTAACATCAAGCTTTAGAAAAGGTGATTTAGCAGTTCCTTTTGCAGAATGATGATTTGTATGAGTAAGGGTTGTGTTAGTGGAAGAGTGTGAAGATGCTTTTGAAGTAGAAGATGAAGAAGATGGTGGAGAGGGTGGAGGCTCGTCTCTATTCCCATTACCTCCTTTTTCATTACCTCCTCCTGAAAATCTTCATTTGGGAGGTTTAAAACTTTCTCCTTGCAATCTGTTATTCCTCTCTTCATAGAGGACCTTCACCATCTCTGTCATATCAAAGAAATCCTTTCTGAAGGTCTTCTCATCTTCTTTCATGATAGGTCCTCCTTCATGAGAAATGATCTCTGAAGACTCAACTGCAACTTGAGGCTGAACTGGTGTAGAAAACTTTGGAAACCTTTCTCTTCTTCCACTTGGCCCAACTCCAGGGCTTCCAACCAGCTTTCCTTCTCCTCTTTCGAGTTTTAACCTTGTTAGCATGACACAAACTTGTAAACAATTAAATCCTTCTTTCACAAAGCAAATCTAGTAAGCAAAAACTAGTGCTCTGATACCAACTTGATCTAAAATGGAGCAGATTAGTAAAGTTGTGTTCCCCATTCAGAATAAAACCCAAGATGCTTATCATTTTCTTATAAAGTGCTTAAGGATTCACCATGTTTGCTTAATTAACTGATTCTCATGAGAGTTTCTTATGTAAATTTTATAAACAATTTAACATAAAACATATGTTTAACAGTAGTAAATAACAGCAAAGAACATTAAAATACAACACACAACACAGAGATTTGATGAGGAGTTCACCCCTCTTGGGCTACTTCTCCTTGGTCCAACTTCCAATGCTTGGGCCTCTCTATTATGCTCAAAATTACAACAAAAGTGTGTTTACAATGCTCAAATGCCTCTAAAACCTATCTCAATGAGTTCAAAATACTCAAAAATGGCGATCTAGCCTCTTTTTGCATCCAATTTGGATAAGAACTAAAGATGTTATGACTTCTCCTAGTTTTCCCATTATTTGTTCCACAAATTTCTCCAAAACCGACATAATCCTACAAATTCACTCCAAAATCCGCTAACTGAGCAAGAATTTGGCTGCAACATGGGCCATAACCTATCAGTTGTATCTCAAATAGCAATCGGCAAGGTTTGGTGAGTTGAAGGTCTTGTTAACATGACGGAATGTTGTGGTAGTGATATCGTGGACCCGACGGGAACTTAAACTGTGACTCATAAATGTATCGTGTCCGAGCAGTCTATCGCAATCGGAACTCATCGTATTTTGCTATCGGTGGATAATCCCTATATCATATATATATCGGTGGGTACTAGGTGTGATATGCGATTGTGATATATTTCATTGCAACCTTGACTTTATCGAGGGCCACTTTTATAACCCCTCATTTCCTGCAATTATGATATATGATATCACAAATCACAATCGGCACTGCATGGGGGGCGATTCTTAACCCAATCCACCTGCGACCTGTGATATGCAATATGCAAGGGCCAATGGTAGCCTACCACTTGGCGCCTCCTCATTCGCTGGGGCCTTTCCCACATCATCCAATCTTGTCATGTAGACAAGTCAAACTTGAACTTTGACTTGCTCTAACTTTTGCATACGAGCTCAGATTTGAGTGTCGTTCACACCGTTGGATTCAGAATGACGAGCTCTTTGATCTAAAGCTAAGTTTAACAAGATTCCGACACTTTGATTTTTGATCATAAACTTGAGCACCTGATCAGAGTGGGTGAGTTGAAGATTGATCCCTCAAAAGTCAATGTTATTGTGAATTGGCCTAAACCCAACAATGTAATAGAAGTTAGGATTTTTTTTAGAGTAGCCCAATATTGGAGAAAATTTATAGCTAACTTCTCATTCATTGCGGCACCATTACATGCTTTTACAAGTGTGAAGTGGGTCTTTCAGTGGGTAGGCAAGCCGCAGAAATCCTTTGACACTTTGAAAGAGAAAATTAGTACATCACCAATTCTAGCACTTCCAGATCTTAAGCAAGCGTTTGAAATTCAAACTGATGCAAGTGAATAAGCTATGGGAGTATTTTTGATGCAGCATGGTAAGCCAATATGTTATCATTCTGAAACCTTTTCCAATGAAGTAATTAACTATCCAACTTACGATAAAGATTTGTATGATTTGGTACAAAGTGTGAAGAAATGGAAGCCCTATTTGATGGGTAAAGAAACAATTATTCGTACTGATCATCAACCTTTGCAATATTTACAATCGCAAACTAAGCTACAATAGGCTAGACATTTTTGATGGATTGGATTCCTACAACAATTTCATTTGGTAATCAGATATAAGAAAGGTATATACAACAAAGTTTCAGATATGTTATCAAGGCTTATTGTTAATTCATCTGTTATTCTTAAGCATAACTCAATCATGCATGAAATTTATATCGACCCAAATGCTCAAGGCGAATATTTTAAAGATGCTTATGCAACTTGGAGTCAAGGAAATGATGTTGAAGAGTTGGATTATCATGTTCATAACAAGTTGTTATATCATCTTAGCAAATTATGTGTTCCACAGGGTGAAAGATTCAATGTCATAAGGGAAGCCCATAGGACTATTATTGTTGGTCACTTTGGTGTAGGCAAAACAATTGCTCAAATACATAGGTATTGTTATTGGCCTCACATGAATGAAACTGTATCAAGATATGTAAAAGGATGTTCTATGTGTGCCACTGGAAATCCAAGCAATAAGAAATTTTGTTTGTACACTCCACTTCCTATCCCTTCTCGTCCTTAGGAAAGTATTTCTATGGATTTTTTGGGAGGACTACCAATGTCTAGGAAAGGTCATGATTATTTATATGTTGTAGTGGATTATTTCAAAAAAACGTTTTTTGTTTATGCCATGTAAGAAACAGGTTACAACTAAAAAGACCATAAATATGTTCTTCCAAAATGTATGGGTTCATTTTGGGTTACCTAATCCAATTATTTCTGATCGAGATTCTCAATTTATCAGGAATTTTTGGTCAATTTTATGGGAACTCATGGATACAAAGTTGAAGAAGAGAACAACATTTCATCCACAAATTAAAGCCTAGATAGAAGTAGTAAACAAAATAGTTAGTGCATCTCCTTCGAGGATATTGTCGTAAGCATCCTAAAATTTGGGATGAGCATTTGCATCACATCTAGCATGCCTACAATCATGAAAATCATTCATCTACACAAGTACCTCCATTTGAAGCTCATTTGGGCTATTTGCCAAAGTCTCCTTTGGATTTCATCTTTTGTAAAGATATTGTAGTAGATGGATATAGTGATGTGGACAAAGCCAAGAATTTTATTGAACAAACTCAGCTAGTACATCAAAGGGTACAAGAATAGTTGGAGAAAAGCCAAGACAAGTACAAAGAAAGACAAGATAAACATCGGGTTGATCATAATTTGCATTCGGGAGATCAAGTTTGGTTATACATCAACAAGGAAATACTACAAGGTGAAGGTAAAAAACTCAAGCCAATCAGATATGGTCCTTTCAAAATCTTAGAGAAGATTGATAACAATGCTTTCCAATTAGATTTTCTTCCTTACATGAAAATGTATTATGTTTTGAATGTGTAAAACTTGAGATTGTATGAGCTTCCTATGATTTTTTTATCAAGAAGAGAATGCTCACATTCCATATATAGAATATTTTTCTCCTAAATATTTAAATGAGTTGCGGGAAGGCTAAATTATTGACAAGAGGATAAGGAATTTATGTAGAGGCAATTTGGAGTATCTTCAGGTGGGACTCAAAGGTACCAATCTAAGAAAAGTAAGGTGGATAGAGATTGGGAAAATGAGGGACCTGTACCCTCACTTAGTTCTTGAGTAAAAGAATACTTTTGGTGGTCCAAAAGCTTCCAGTGGGGAGGAATGATCTAGGGGATCAAAAATATGCTAAAAAATGTAAGTGTTCAAAATCTCCTAAAAGTAGTGCCAAAACGTAGATGTCATCGTCCTAATTCCAATGATACTTGAATCGCCTCAATCTAACACCATATGAGGATGTTATCACATTCTATAGTTTTTGGCAAACAAATAAAAAGTCAACTTGCATGGTTGACTGGGCAGTGTACATATGCCATCTCGTAATTCATATGATGATGTCATATATTAACGAGGTAGTACGGGAACCAATCAAAATTTGACACGTGGACGAGTCATATGAGGACACTTTGTGCATCATTATTGATTGACGGCTTCAAGGGATAGACCAATCATGGAGTTACACATGGCCCAATCCTCGGGCACCACGTGGCACTCCAATGAATCCAAATTTTTATTAACGGACTAATAAGCCTCCAGTGGAATCAAACATGGGATCTCCAACCCGCGAAATAAGCACCCAACCATTGGACCATGGGTGATTATTATTAACTATGGTCTACCACTTTTATTTAAAGTTTAATGGTTCTACGTTGGGGAGAGGGTCGTGCCGATAGGTGCACCTGCCCGACCCAGCTCCAAGTTATATTACCACTACGTGACCATCGATGGGAAGGTTGGAGGGGCAGGACGCATGGAACCCTGTCCATGCCTCAGGCCTAGGTTTCATTAACTGCCAAGAGACTATAAGCGGGGCCAGAGAGATGTGTGGCCCATGGCCCGTGCCCCTCGGTCACAGGTATTGCCACATGACAAGGCAAGGAGCGAAGGTTTCGGCGAAGGGGCTTTAGCCCATAAATAATTATGTATTGTTTAAACAACACAACACCAAACACACTGGAGAATGTGGATCAAACTCAAGACCTTCCGGTTCCAAACAAAGCACCTTACCAATATGATAGAGAATCAGTTTGTTGCCAAGTTTGCAGAGTGAACCAATTTTGTAGAGTTGTTTGCAAACAATTTGAAGGAGGAGGCTTATCTTGGCCATTTTTCAACCTTTTATAGCACAAGAAGATCCTACACAGGGGTTTTTGGGAAGTCTGGATGCAATGGAAATGTTATTTTTGCAAGTTGAGACTTGTATTTTGATGTATTTGAAAATTAAAAGGGCCACCATTGGAATATGAACCCAAATACGTAGCCCAGGAGGGGTGAAATTCATCATCAATTTGTTGTGTTTTAATGTTGTTTATTGTCCATTTTAACTAATAAAAAAAAAAAAATAATAAATAAATAAAAATAAATAAATAAAACTAAATAAATAAATAAATTTACTTTAGTTTGTGTGCTTTTGCAATCATGATTCATTGCCTAAAATACATAAACTAGCTTGCAAAACATTTCATGAAACCTTCAGTTTTTATTTCAGATCAGGAGGGAACTAAGGGACTATGTAGATAGTGTATGAAATCCCTTATAGTTTCCATTTAGGTGAGAAGGCATTTGTGAATTCATGGAGGCCTCAAACTTATTGGGTAGAGGGATATATGTTGCTTGACTACATATGGAGAGTGGCTTTCATTTCCATCATTTTATTGAGAGAAATAAGTTTCCCTAGTGGTATCATTGTCTAGTGAGGGGATGGATAGATATATAGAGACTGAGATGAAAATTATCCTATATTTGGGTGCAAAATATCTCACCCATCTTTAGTTGTAGGCATCTAATTTCTTCAAGATGAGTATCTCCACTTGTATTAATGGGGATTGTCATTTTTAATTTGGTTTTGGTTGATGTTTATTGGTTGAATGAATGACGTTTGATTATTATGATTCTACAGATAATGATTTATGAATAATATTGAGGATGTTATTAGGAACTTAGTTACCTATCCCACATGACATCCTTGATGGGTAAGCATTGGAAGACTTATGGTAGGATTGTATTAGTTGGGAGGGTAGGCCTATTGATCCGAACTTAAACCAGAACACAACAAAATACAGATATAACCACAAATACATAGATGCAACATAAATAACACTTCATTTCATTAATATCAAATAACTGAAATATGCTTAAAAACATAATGGAAATAAACTAGCTTGGGTAATGGTAGCTTATCTCTGAGAAGACATGTGGTAGCTACATTGTTGGGTCCCTATAATACTAGTGATTACCCCATTACTATTGTATTTATACCCCTTATTAATATTGTTGTGCCCCTATTTCCACCATATTGTTATTGATGTGCCCCATAGAATCCCTCTATTGTTATTTTTGTGGCTTTATATTATTATTGTTAGGTCGGCTAGATTATATTGTGACTCCTTAGACTCCTATATATAGA
>APFE030254724.1:89813-163852 GCA_000404065.3 Pinus taeda
TGCCCCTATTGCCCCCATATTGTTATTGTTGTGCCCCATAGAATCCCTCTATTGTTATTTTTGTGGCTTTATATTATTATTGTTAGGTCGGCTAGATTATATTGTGACTCCTTAGACTCTTGTATATAGAAAGGAGGTTTTGTCATTTGAATCATCCAAGAATTGTTCATTTATGTAATGTAAAGGAGGTTGGCCCCTCGAAGAGACTGAATTCTAAGGCGTTGATCTATCTTTTCTATCTTTTCTTGAGCTGGTTTCATAACATACATGCCTCTGAAATTTGTTACAATGAGGCTCAAATTCCTATTTATTATTGAGAAACAATGAAGAAACCTAAACATTCAAAAACCTGACCCTATGAGTTGAAGCACCAAAACTGTGGGCCGTATTTGTTTAATTTGGTACATCAACTTCCTGGGGTCGTATCTTTGGCATACGATCTCCATTTGATGCGCACAATACGTTGTTAGAAATATCTATCCGAGGACTACAACTTTCAACTACAAACATGAGTCAATGACTCAAGTTTGCTTTTTTTCCAAAAAAACGTCGTTTAGGGCCTCAAAATGGCTCTGGAAGTTCAAGGCTCGATAAACTACCAAAAATAGTAAATTGTGCTACAACTAAGGAAATTGAAAAACTGAAATAAATAGTGGTGGAGGTCTAAGTCGAATAGGCGGGGGGCCACTAATATCCACCTGGATCAGTCCTTCCCCCTTAGGAAGCAATGTTACCCATTGCATTGAGTGCCTCCATGAGATGGGGAAACTTCTGCTAAACTTGGTCCCTAGTGAGCCACTTTCCTTGGTGTAGAAGTTGGTAAAACTTGACAACTTGATACAGTTGGATCTTCTGCTAGTGAGTGTTATTGATTTATGTGTCCATGATCTGATCAGTTGTGGCATGTTCCATGCAGTCTGGGTTTAACTCTGTTGGTGTGAGTTGTTTTGCAATGTCTGATGTGAAGTACGGTTGAAAGTGAGCCACATTGAACACTAGGTGCAGGCCAAGGAATGGTGGAATGTTGAGCTCAAAATCATTGTCCCATATAGGCTTACTGATGATTTAAGGCCCATATCGGAGCGGGCAAAGCTTGCAATGGGGCCCAATGAGGTGATCCTTCTGTAAATGTAGCCAAACTTTCTCACCCACTTGGAACTTCTGTGGCATCTGATGTTGATCATGAAGATGCTTTTACTTAGCATTGGCTTTGTCCAATATGTGATGGACCTGTTGGCGAATGTGCTAGATGCACTCAATGAAGTTGTTAGCCTTATCATCTTTGGATTGGACATGGATCGAAGCTACCTGAGTAGTTGCAAATGGTATGGCCACATCAATGGGACATATTGGCTAGAGTCCCAACCCCACCTAAAAGGGGTTGTGGCCAGTTGAGCTATGGAGAGTTATGTTGTAGTTGTGTTGGTTGTAGGGGAGACTTTTGTCTCATGTGCATGGATGCTTCGATTTGTACATGCATATAATGTGTATGATCATCCTATTGACGACCTATATTTTGCCATCAGTTTGGGGTGAAAAGTCGTAGACTTAGTGAGATTGATATCCAACATCGACCAGAGGCTTGACCAAAATATACTTACGAGCCTGTTGTCCCGATCTGAGATAATGGACTGTGGGATCCCAAAGTCTACCCATACTCATTCAAAGAAGTTATTAGCAGTGTCTTATGTTGTGATACTCTTCTTGCAGGCTACCATAATAGCCATCTTAGAGAATCTGTTGACGACCACGAAAATGTATTCATTGACATACCTAGTAGAAGGGAGGCCCAACATGTAATCCATGGAAATGGATTCCCAATGTCGACTAGGAGTAGGAAGAGGAGTATATAGGCCTTGATACTTGATGATCGGTTTGGAAATGATGCAGGAAGTGCAGGATCTGATGTACTTCCCAACATCCTATTGAAGGTTCAACCAATAAAAACACTTTTGTGACACTGCCACTATTTTCTCTACTCCGAAGTGTCCAACGAATCGGTTGTAGTGCACCCCCAAAATCATCTTGACACACTCGTTTGAAGGAAAATATATGTGTCCTAGGTGAAACAACAGTGTATCCTCCTTGCCTTCCAGGAGCGTCTAGTTTGTGTTGTTGAATTTTGGATCGCTCTTGTACAGATGCGGCCACCCCGAAGTAGAAATTTGTATGACCAAGAAAGTTGTGGAGTTCCATTAGAGTGGTTGGGGCTGGCCAATGTCGAATGACTTGTATCTTTTTTGGGTCCACATGTGACACCCTTCTCATCAATGATGTTGTATGTTTTAACCAAGTACAGGAATTACCTGCAAACGAATTCTAAAAACATAAAATAAACAATGACGAGAATATAAAACAAATACACATATATTTCCCCTAAATCCCAAAATTGGGACTACCAGATTGATTTTTGATTATATTTCTTTCAATGTTACAATACATGTATATACATGTCGAAGCATTCATAAGCCTCAATCCATTAACCCTATATTAGAACGTAATTGTAGTTCCCTTGACCAGATCTACAAAATACCATGGGCATAAAACCATCATGCCCAAAACCACGTGAAAAACCCATGCACAAAACCATAGGTAGGTCCAGCCACCTAATATAGGGTACCAACACGTTCGGGCTCCCACAAGGTGATGAACTTGGCCTGATGTGCCCTTTTCACAACAATTACTGAATCTTCCTCTTGATTTCATCATTCTCTAGAACAAACTATCGATAGATCAGTCCATTGGGCAGCGACGCACCTAGGGTCATATCAATAGAGTGCTTGACCTGACAGTGTAGAGGTACCCCTATGGGTGATGTGAAGATGTCCATGTACTCCTCCACGACCTTGTCCATTTTCTATTTCCGTGTGGAGGAGCCTTTTCTGGAGGTCGTAGCCACAATTTCTTCTTTCCCTGGGGATGAATCATAAGGAAAACAAATTTCTTAGTTTAGGAAATGATCTTACTACATTTCTTCATAGTGATCAAAGAGATAATGGTAGATGGTGTTACCTCCGATACCCTCTACAACTTATTTCCCAAAGTAATAATAACAGTGCAGGGCCTATACTCATACACAACATGTCTCTTCCACAAGTATGATTTCCCTAATCATACATCACAAACTTCAAGAGGAGCAACATCACACAGTACCTCATCTATGAAGGGCTTGATGTTGTAGGGAAGGCGACACTGTTGGTTGACGCGGAAATCTCGCCCTTGGTGAAGCCACTCGATGGTGTACAGCTACAGGTGTGTTATGGTCGGTAGGCCCAACCGCTTCATGACCTCTGCTAATATGAGGTTATTTTGGCTCCCTCTATTGACAATGGACTACAGGGGAGAACCCTCCACCCACATCTGGGAGTGGAAGAGACGCTCCCCCTCCACTGGATACTCAAGCTCATTCTTTTGGATCTTGGTGGTGGCAATGGTGGCACTAGTCTTCATGTCAATAATATGCTTCCCTTTGTCATTCCCCTTGGGGGGTTCTGACTCAGAGTCGGAACATGCATCTGATTCGAAAGCCTTCAGCTCAACCATCAGTGACTGCTTGGTCTAACACTCACTTATGTTGTGAGTGGGGCTCTTATGGAACTCACACCATTTCCATGTATCCTTATTTGTCTTGGTGGTGTTGTTCTTTGCTTGCGGATTTTCCAAGTTGTCCTAGGTCACCTTGCCTTGGCTTTGATCTTTGTTCTATGGCTTGAGGGCGCCTTTCCCTTGCTTCGTATTCACAAATCCAAATTCTCGCTTCTTCTGTTTAAATTTCTACTCAATCTTGACAACGTATCGATAGGCAATGTCGAGCGAGGAGATGTCCAAGAATTCTATCTTGTCTTGGATGTACTTGTGTATACAACCGTAGAACTTGCATACAAAATTCCACTCAAAATCCTTGATACCAACTTCATGCGAAGGGTATGAAAAATATTTGTGAACTCCGGCACATCTTGGTCCAGTCTCTGCCGCAGTGTGGTCCACTTTATGTAATTATATTCATAGCTCCCGATAAGATAATACTTCTCTTTGATGAGTCTCAGAATTAATTCCAAGTGTGTGCAGCTGAGAATAGTGAGGGTTCACTTTTGTTCCTCTTCTCGTAGTAAGTTTCCCACCAGTCCTTGACGTGGGTGGCAACTTGTAGGAGTGGAAAAGTAATCTTTTCCTAGTTAGAAAAGTCATGAACCGAGAAATATCATTCTAGCAGATTTAACCATTTATCTACGACATCCACATATCTAACCTTCAAATATGGGGATGTCAAAGTTAACTTGTACCTTATAGGGAGTGGCACTCCCAGAGTGGCTACTGGAAGAAGATGTGTCACCTGCGGGTAGTTGTCGAAGGATCTGGGCAATGTTTTCCATCATCATGTTCCTCTATCACTTGAGGGCTTCTTCGAGAAATATTTTGAAAGGGTCTCCTCCTCCCTCATCTTTCTTTTCTTCCACCATGGGAGGTCATCAGGGTTTGCGAGGACAGTCTTGCAATGGTTCATCCAGTTTGAGCCCTAACTCCTTATAACTCGTCCTCATTGGCAACATGCAAAGAAAAGCAGAGAAAGAGAAGACTGCTCTAACACCACTAATCTAAACTTAGACAAGAATGCGACAAAATACAAATATAACCACAAATACAAATATGCAATAGAAATAAGACTTCATTTCATTAATATCAAAGAACTGAAATATGCTTACAAATAGAATGGAAATAAACTAGCTCGGGCGATGTTAACTTATCTCTGAGAAGAGATGTGGCAGCTACATGCCCATGAATTGTGTTACAATGAGGATCAAAGGCCTATTTATTATTGAGAAACAATGGAAAACCCTAGACAACCAAAAACCTAAACCTAGGAGATGAAGCACCAAAATTGTGGGCCCCATTTGGGTAAATTAGTACATCAACTTCCTCGGGTTGTAACTTTGGCATATGATCTTCGTTTGACGTGAAAAATACCTCATTATAAATATCTATTTGAGGAATACAACTATTGATTGCAAACACAAGTCAAAAACTCTTGTTTTCTCGTTTTCCAAAAAAACGTCATTTAGGGCCTCAAAACAACTTCGAAAGTTTAGGACCCAAAAAACTACCAAAAATAGTAAATTGTGCTACAATTAAGGAAACTGAAAAACTGAAAGAAATAGTGTTAGGGGTCTAAGTGGAATAGGCAGGTGGCCAACAATATCCACTTGGATCACATGTTGCCTCTTATTCTATTTTTTAAATAATATGAATGATGGTTAGGGATTCGGCCCTCAACCAACCTTTGATTAGTGGATAGAAAATCAATGGCCGCCTATGAGAGCCTTAGATAAACCCACAAAAGGGCTAGATTATCTATCTTTGTTTTTTAGGAGACAAAAGAATCATAATAGGACTCCTAGGAACTGGTAGAGCATACTAAGTAATGTTAACATTCACAAAAAATATGAAATTAGGAGATAAGTCTTTTCACTAAATGTTTGTTGTCTTGATGGCTTGTATGGGACTGCGAGGAAGGACTCTTAGCCTTCCAGCTTCTTTCTAAGACTGAATGTTTCATGTAAAACTTGAAAAAATGATAGGGCTATTAGAGAGGACCTGAGGATTTCCCTTTATATTGTGTTCCTTGATTTCTTTGAGAAAACATCACTTTGTCAATGAAGGTCATAATTTTTAAATGTCGGTATGGCCACGGTGAGACTAATTAAAATTGGCCATTATCTACAAGTAGGCTCCATGGAGAATTTGGATTTTAGGTCCCATACAATATTCTATCATGTGAACTTTATCTTCTAGTTTATATGGTGTAATGATGAGCTTGGTTAAGCTTGGAGGATGCTTTACAATCCACCAAATTAGGTATTTAAAGTCTTACAAGGCCCGAATCTTAATGTTGGGACATAGGATTTAATTTATACCCCTTATACCTATTTGAATTTAGATCTTAAAATCCTTGAGAAATGCCTTGTACAGGCCTAAAGCACATGATAGAATCTATGCCTTATATATGGTGAATTCTAGGTTATGATAATCCTTCAATATGTCTCATATGACCATGGAATCAAGTGATGAACATTGTAAAAGGAGAGAAACTAGGTGTTCATCCCTTATAATTGGTAGGCCTTCTATAAGATATAACTCCAACCTCTTGCTACCTTTGCAAACATAGTCTTGACCAACCCCAAAGGATAATGGTGGGTGAAGGTAGTACATTTAGAGGGCTTAGAGATTTTGGTATTTGAAGATAACTTGAGACAAGAATAAAAAATTATGCTATGAATTTCCTATTCCTTGAAAAGTGAGGCTCAAATCATAGCCTTGGCTATCAACCTCTCTATTAACTTTCAAGAGCGAAGCCTCATAAGGATTTGAGTCTTGTTGTCAAAGCAATCCATTGAGTGAGGATTATTGGGAATGACTTCAAACCATCCCTCTTAAGATATATTCCATGATTGACTAAGCTATTCTTCAATTTGGTTCACTCTTTTAAGGTTGTGACTTTCATTAATTAGGATCGTGACCTCAGAAATAACAAAGGTGTGTAATTTCTCATGATCCTTAAGATTCCTAGAGAGAGGTTGTCTGAATATATTATATGACTGCATCTGATATTCCTCAACATTACAACTGTAAGGGATGATCATGAGGAATGAAAATAGTTCTCAGAGATGAATGGGGCATTTTTGAATTTATATATCTAGTACCAACCCTATAGCTATTTATACACTTCCCAATTATGAATGAGTTGAAGCATATTTTGAAAAAGTGGGGAAAATGGTTTGAATATGGGATTACATATCCCCAAAATCATACCCTAATCTTCCTTCGTATTCCATGAGTAAATGCAAGTTGGTATAGTTTTTTAAGTGCTCCCCTTTGGACCTGAAATCAAGCCTGTATATACCCAATACTTATGTTTGGAATTGGGTTATATAAGGACCACCTTAACTTAATAAAATTGGACCTTGAGAGCACCTAAATGGTGAAAATTTAATGTATAGAAAGATTTCTTAAAATATATGTTAAACAGCCATCGAACTATTTGTATGTGCTAAAAATATCTTTTGGCGAGTGATACATTGGTTGGATTTGATGATTGGTCAATGATAAAGGACCTACTCAGGCTTGTATGGATTTTTCGATTGATAAGAGATAAATATATCCTCAAAGTAGCTATACATCACAAAGGAATTTTGTTTGGATGTAATATCTCCTTAGAGTAGTGATACATCATTGAGAAAAAAAATTGGATGCAAATCTCCTCAAATAAGTGATACATTACTAGGGAATTTTGTTTTGGATGTGGTATCTTCTTAATTTTGTGATACATTGCTTAGAGTCTTTGATCTACCAACAAAATGATAAGGTAGGGCATGCATGTCACTAGAGGAAGAATGTATCCTTCCAATCAACATAGCTTAGGATTTCTTAATCTAAGAAATATAAGGGTATGTTTAGGAAGATGAGTTGATCTAGGAAGGTATTGGTTTAAGATTATGAGTTTTCTTCATGCCGAAGAAGAATTTTCACCCTCTTATACTTGTATTCAATAATGTCATTCTATATATCTATGGGAAATCTATTCTTTGAGCCCCCTTCTTCCATTGACGTACAATGGGCTAGTACTTATGGTGAACCAAGAGAAAAATTCACAAAGAAATATTCTTAATAATACCCAATGTGCATTTCTCTAAATCCCTTGCATTGATTGGTAATACATTCTTACCATATTCATGACATTCAAGTTTTAAGTTGAAATAGTCACCAGAGAGATGGCATAATCGAGAAGAGTTTGTTTTTTAGGGTTGTAGTTGATACCATTCCCTATAAGATATACTGGAACCTAATATGATAAGGACCATTAAACCAAAATTTAACAATAGTAGAAAAAAAAGCATTATCAATGAAGTGCCCAACACCTAATTATATGGTTAATAAATTTATTTACTAAGTTATATATGAGCGTGAATGCAAATTAGACCTTTGAGTATGTATAAAGATGAAATAATTTATGACTCCATCTCCTTAAATAAATCTAGCACTTAGGCTTGTTACACATAAAGAGATATAACAAATTATCCTATGGAATTTCTTTACCTTAAGACTAAGTTTTGAAATTGTTGAATTTTCTCTATAATTGGGCCTCTTCGCCATGTTAGGATTAAAAATGTGAGATAAATAATAAATCAACAAAAGTAAAACATATAACAAAAATACATAAATCATGACACACAATTTATCTTTGGAAAACCCCAACTGGGGAAAAAGTAGATTATCATGGATCTATTACACATCCAAAAGGTGCCTTACAATGGAGGTTTACAATACCATGGGTTGATGTCACGGGTCACTAATACCATGTACCCAAAAACCTTGTACTATGGACTAAACAACTTTGACTATGTGACGGATTCAAGTTTACTTAACAATCCCCACTTTAAACTTGAATAGGGAAAATTCTTTGGATCCAATCTAGAAAACTTGCATGGTGCCCTATCACTCTATAATTTACTTGGTGTTTTCATGCCTAAGTAGGTCGTATAGGTGTATCATTGTATACATGTAAGCTAAAAAAATTCATCTCCAATTTTTTTTGTTCATTGTTGTTATTTCCTTCATGACTCCATGGGACTACACTCACTATACCCATTTCTTCATTTATTGTCACTTACAAATTCCACTATCATTATCTCAACTTGCCATGTCTTCAACCATGTTTTGCACAACCTCATGTTTCATCTTTGGCTTTCAAATACTTGAAAGGCTAAGAACCTCCTTTGACTTGTCCACATTCTCATCTCCATGAAACTGTGTGGCCTCAATTATAACATGGTCCCCACTATCTCATATTTGAGATTACTTCACACATTCCCCCTTAATCAAAGATAAAATATCTTTGACAACATCAAGCTAGCATACGAGTACACCTACCACCCTTGTAGTTATCCACGTGATTCATTCCACAACTTGATCCTACATCCTTTTTATGCATTAGAGGGATAACTTCACATTGTTATTGTGATAAAACATGTATGCCTAAAAAATAGGGCTTACAACAAGCCTATGGAATTAAACTTGCCTAAGGCTAGGCTTTACAAGTTGGACTACAATCAAATCTTCACTTTTGGTTACTCACAAACCCTAAACCCTTAACAATAGGAGATCCACCTACTCTTCTACTAGTTGTTAGGATTAACAATGTGAGAGAAAACAAATCAACAATAATAAAACATATAGCATCAACACATAAATCATGACACATAATTTATCTTTGGAAAACCTCACTTAGGGAAAAATATATTGTAATAGATCTATTGGATGGCCAAAAGAAACCTTACGATGGAGGTTTACAATACCATGGGTTAATATTGGGTCATCAATACCACATGCCTAAAAATCATGTGCTATAGACTAAACAATTTCGACTTTATGACTGGGTCAAATTTCACTAACATGTTGAATATTTATCAATTTCCTAAAGAATGTATTCTCTTAATATTACCCAACATGTGGTATTAATTCATATATCAAAATGGGCCAAGTGACAATAAAATAATTTTTTTTCATAAAGCCACAAATACTATACAAATTAATGATTTTCCAAATACAGTGATGTAAGGGTTACATTTTATAACATTGGCACTTAGTGTATATCAAAATAATTGCACCATTTGGGGTATCCATGTTATAAGAGCTTCATCATCAAACTTCCTCAAATCAAATCTTTGGAATTGAGTAGTTCCTTTGTGCTAAATTGAACTCTCGATTATGTGACTTTGAGGTGATACATAATTATGGTTTTGTGACTCAATCATTATTTCCTCACATTTTCATGATTTCCTTCCATCATGATAGATCCTTTAGGGAATCTCTCATCTAGGGTATGTAAGAAAATGAATTACATGGAAATTTTCAATTCTTCCATCTTTAGGACCATAATATTTTACAATAGTTTCATATTTTGATCCATATCTCCTTTAATTACGTCTTGCACATGTGACAAATGAACCTTTTTTAACACAATGTCCTTCATTTCCTTAGAATGGTCTGTCAATTTGGATAACTAGTTAAGTATTTCTTCATTTCTTCATGAGTCATGGTTGAAATATTTGGAGGTTTAACCAGTGGAGTATTTTTTGGAACATCCTTTTTGCATGTGGAAAAATAATAATACTCTTTCTTTTTTCTCTTTATCACAATGTTTGAATTACCAAATTTAGATCTTTCAATTAAAAGTTACACCAATTGTAAGTTACATACTTTTCAAATACTAACTTTGATATGACCTTTCTCCTATTGTATGTATGAAATTTTTTCCCTTATAAGTTTAAATTTTCTTCTTGTAGTAATATGATATGTCTTCTCTACAATTTCAAGAGTTTGACCATAATTGCATGTCCCAAGTAAAAGTTATGATACACTTCCCAAAACTTGTTGATTCTTGAACATTTATAGATAGTGAACTTGTATGGAAATCCATGTATTAAATATTTTAGATATACTTATGAAAATTTATCTATAATAAATGGTATTATGTATTTTCAAAGAAACTAGTAGCACAAAATTTGGATTTCTGAATTTTAAATATGATAATGCTACCAAGAACACATGTTTAAGGCTAGTGTCTAGACTAGTTAAAAACCCTGATTTACACACCCTTTAAAATTATAGTGTCTTATAACCCCTTTGTGAAGGTATCTTCTAAGCTCAATTCTTAGACTTATATATAGTTATCTATATTCATAAAACTTATAGGCCTATATCCTTTTCCCTATACAAATATATCGATCTTCTCTTGGATCCAAGACATTTTCTTTGTGCAACCTCTATTCTAGATGATTATCTAAATTCTCTCTCTGAAGCCTAGACATAGGAAAAATACGACAATCTAGTGGAACTCTTTGTTCTCAAATAGCCAACCAATATTAGGTCTCCAACTTTGTTGGAAGTTGAACATAATGTGTATGAATGTCTCCATTGTTTTCTTAAATTATTGGAAATTTCCATGGCAACACCTATAGAGAAATAAAAATGCACCATGCCTTTGATAAATATATATACCGAGTCCAACGATACCTATCTATGAATGTACTCCAATATTTTATTAACAATTCTCCAAACTAGCTCTACTTGAGTAGTTTCTCTATTGCTATTGACCTAGAAATAAGCACAATCCTCAGTTTTTTCATCACAATTGCAAAGGAAGAAACACCATTTCATATTGATTCAACAATCCTGATACAACAATGCATTCCTCATTGGTCTTTTCATTGGAATAAATGAAGAAAATACAATGATTTATTCAATACCAAAATTCTCTATTTTGTTTCTTCATTCATATTTATTTTTTTCAATGTATGATTATGTCCCTTGATACCAATATACATAAATCTAATAATTATGTCAAAGGCCATTGAAAGCAATTGGGGAGAGAGGAAAGTTCCCTTCAGTGGGTACCTAACAATCGAATCTTTCTCCTCATATAGGAAAATCAAGTATACCATCACAAATTTGTTGTTGGGGAAATGACCCTGAATAGAGGAAAAAGTATAGAATCTAAAAGAAATAAACAAAATAGTAATCATGCTCCAAGATCATGGGTGGTGTCTTAAGACATCATTACAAAAATTAAGAAAAAAAATTGTGATCAGAACATCACAATGCATGGTAGTGAGATAATACATCACCACATGATTGATATGATTCGATATATGATTCATTTGTATTGTACCCACATAATCCTTGATTTATAGTCTCTGAATCTAGCCAACTCCCTTGGATTGTGAAAAGTTTGGTCCATAAATGAGCACCAATAGTTTCAATTGTTTTTGTGAAATCCACTTTGTTTCATCAACTAGTTGATTGTCCTAGTTGACTCATCTTTCATCTTCTAATTGATTTTCTTAGTCAACGCAACCATTTATTTATTATTAACCACTTAGTTGATCGTATAGTCGAATTCTCTGTTGGTCGACCACTCAATTGTAGTTGATATGTTGATTTCCTATCTCTTGTTAATCGATCCGCTATTGGTTGATCCTTCAACTAACAATCTCTAGAAGCTCCAAAGGTGTGTTGAACTAATAAGACCTTAGATTCCAACACTCCCCCATAAGCACATTGTTCTCAAGGTTCATGAGGTGAAATTATGTCTCCAAGGCACACCTCGCCCATAAGTGCATCTTCATGAAGCTCCAGCATACCACACAACTTAATAAACTTAGCTTCGACACAATGGTTGCGTAAAGATATTGGTAATTTAATCATTTATCCTGCAAATAAAAGGGTGACAATCTTCTCTTGAACTATCTCAAGTAGTGAGAATGAAGTTTGACATGCTTCATCTTACTACGTACAACATGATTGTTAGCATCTTGAATTTCACTCTAATTATCACAATAAATAGAAATCAAGGCCTCAATAACAAACCCAAGATATTTCAAGAATTGACAAATCCAAATTTTGTCCATCCTTGCATTAACATCTCCATGATATTCAACTTATATAGTCGATAGAGAGACTATATTTTTTTTTCTTGCATGGCTAAATCATGGGTCTAGTACTAAGGCAAAACATATAGTGAGAAGTGGATTTCTATAATCACCATCACCTACCTAGTTGGAGTTAGAGAACCTGACCAACAAATTTGAACATTGACTATATTTGATACCAAAATGGGAGGTACTCTTAATGTAACAAACAATTGCTTTCTAGTGGATTTCTCATGGATCTTGTCTAAATCAAGAAACCACAATAACAATAAAATAAATATCAAGTTGACTGCGAGTTAAATAAATAAGGCTACTGACTAGCTATTGATCATAAGGGTAGCATCGAATTTTGGGTTTGAAATTCTTTAGTCAACTTGACATTTGACTGAAAAGGTGTAGTACATGGCTTACAATCATCCATCTTAAAACATTCCAACAAGTTCAATGCATATTTTGATTGAAAGACAAAACACCATGAGGTAATGGTAAAACTTGAAGACCAAAAAAGAAAGGCAAAATACCAAGGTCGGTAAAGGTGTCATCAATTTGAATCTTCAATTGAAGAGCTTGTTCAATGTTATTACGAGTGATAAAAAATTCATTAACATATACAACAATAATAAAAATATCACCATTACAATGTAATACATAAAAAATGTGGTCAGATTCATAGCATTTGAATCCAATATTAAGAAATAATCGACCAATCTTAGCATTCGAAGGGGCATGTGTCAAACCATACAATGATTTTTTAGTTTCTAGACAAGAATTGAATTTGTCAAAAACCAAGGGGTTTCTCCATGTAGATTTCCTTAGATAATTCACCATGAAGGAAGGAACTCTTAACATCCATCAAATTAATTTTACTTCCAAAAAACATAGAAAGGGATAGGATCATTCGAACATAATTCATCTTTGTGATAGGGGAAAAGGCTTTATTGTAGTCGATGCATTCCTTCTATGAAATTCCTCTTGTGACCCAACCAACTTTATGATGCTCAAAAACACCTTGAGAAGTTAATTTGGCCTTATATACCCATCAACACTTCACAATGTTCTTCCTTTGTGGTCGATGAACTAAGTTCCAAGCGTTATTCTTCAAAAGAGAATTGAGTTTGGCTCGCATAACCTATTCCCATTAAGGTTGTCCTTGTGCATTAACATAGCAGTCTAGATCACAGGTCTCATGAACATGAGCCATCAACACAATATTGGCATGTTGCTTTTGAATATGGGTATTTTGGCTTAAGGAAACATCACCAACATTAGGTCCAACAACTTCAATTGTTTTATAATCCCACCAAGGTAAAGAAGGAGTTATAGAACTAACTTTTTCTTCATAAATTTAATCAGGAGAAGTTACAATTTCAATTAGAGATCATTGTTGGTCAATCAACACAGTTGACAGAGTGGTCAAAACACTAAAAAAGGGACAATTGATCCATAATCTTCATCAACATCAACAAGATCACTATACAATTGTCTAGAAGAATTCAACAACTTAATGTAGAAGACTTCTCATTAAATATCATATTTCTCTTGCAAATGATTTGTTGCTTGATAGGATCAAACAATTGTTAGGCTTTCAATTCTTTAGATTAACCCATCACAATGCAAGCATGACTCTTTGCATCCATTTTCTTTCTATAGTTGTTGGAAACATCCCAAGAAATAGATCCAAAAACTCTAAGTTGACAAAAGGATCTTTCCATGCAATCGTTTTACTAGAATCATAGAAATAATAGCTCTAGTTGGAATAGAATTTAGAAAGTAAGTGGTATAGTAGGCAACTCCAACCCAAAATTTATTCAATAAATCTTCGTCTTCCAAAAGACGTCGAACCATTTTGACCAAGTTCCAATTCTTAAGTTTTATCACACCATTTTGTTATGGGGTATGGGGATCAAAATTTCCCAAGAGATACCTGACTGAACAAGGTATTCTTCAAATGGTCAATTGACATATTACTCTCCATTGTTATTAGACACTTAAAGGGTTGATTGCATTGTTTCTCAATCAATGTCTTAAATTCCTTTAAATTTTCAAATACATGACTCTTATTCTTCAAGATATAGACCAAGTATCGTCATTATGACAAACACCCTCCAAAACTTTGCGTACACTCGAATTTTGGAGCCTAATATGGATCTTGCAAGCAATAATTTCGTAGTCACTTCTTGGTCAGTTGATGCTTTTTTGAGATCCCTTCTTGGACTAGAAGTGTCGAAGTCACTTTCTCACACATGCTCAATCCGTAAACAATGCATGAGCGCATTCTTTTACACAAGTTTGGTGATGAGCCCCAGAAATGGGTAATTATATGGGCTCATTTTGCCTCTTATTTCGACTTAATCCACCATTCTCATTAGTTTATTGCATGTTTTTGAATATATTTATGCTAATAGAGTGAATTGGGTTAGTCACTTTGCCATGTAGTCTAATGTGTGTTTTATGCAGATTTTTTGGCCAATTTTGGACAAAGTCAAGGGATTTCAAGGGATTTATGAGCAAATGGCAGCCAAAACTCGAGGAAAATAGAGAAGAGGATTTGTAGGGGGGGTGTCTCCTTCATTTATGACCCCTTTCCTTGAATCCTCCATCAGCAACTCAGAGCACAAAGGTCTACATTGTTGATTCCAAGGGGTAGCCAAGTAAGTAAAAGAAGGATTGTTGTTTATCTCTAGTCCTAGGAAGCCGAGTTCCTTGATTTTAGGAGGACTGTTGAAGGACTCAATTTGTATAAACAGGGAGGCTTAGAGCCTCAGTAGGTTAGCCAATTATTAGTAGATTTTTTCACTTTTGTGCAACATTGTGTTCAACTCATTTTCGAGTTCCTTTTGAGAACAGTTTATGTAATGTGACTGTTATTTTTTATAATGAAGATGAAACAATTGTTGAGCCAGCACTGATCTCTTTCAGAGGGCTGAAGCTCTTGGGTTAGGGCCAAAACCAAGTTTCCCAACACCTCCTACTATGTACTTATATGTTTTTGCTTCAGTTCATGAGTTAATTTCTATTGCATAGATTCATTTTACTTTGTTAGATTAGGTTGCTTTTGATGGTTAGCATAGTTGTTTTTGTTTCAGTTGCTCAAGTACATTACTACCGTGATAGAATAAGATTCAAAAAGGCCAACAGCAGGCTCTGATCTCCTTTCTCCCTTCTTGGGACTATGATTTGAGGTCAAGGCACTTTTACTGCCACCAAAAACACAGTTTTTGCTCTTCCATGCAACTGCTAGTGTGATAGCTTGATTTGGAAAGATTGATATATTGGTTCAGATTCAGTTGCTTAGATCGTTTCCTGTCATTTTACCATATTTCTCTCTGCATGCTTTTCTATTCACAGGTTATTGTTGAGCATTTTCTGTTCGTAGGTCAGAAATTAGGTCAAGCTAGAAAAAGTTTTGTTTTCATGGTATAGTTAGTTCTTTCTTCACTCAGTTTTGATAAGTAAATGTGTAGATCCCTTGCAGGACATCTCAGCGCACCATCCATCCATAAAATAGCCAACACCAGCTCACTCCTCATAGATTTCCCAAGTCATTCGCAACATTTCGCCAATCTGCCCTAATTTCTACATTTTTCTCCATAAGCTCCTTTCTTGCCATTTGAACAAATCCAACCATCACGTTAATTCTTGATCTTCCTTGAAAAGTTATAGACACCTCAACACCTTCATCTAGCCTTCATTTTCCCTTTCCCATCATTTTTCCACCTTCAAAACTCCAAAAATAGCTCTCGGCCTCCTCCTGTAAATCCTCTTATAGATCCCCCATAGCCTCCTGTAGAATTTCCTGTGGGTGATTTTTCGAAGTCCGATCACTATGGAAGTCTTCAGAAGGGTACTAGGGGCTTCTTAGGACCTCTCCACACCTTCCTCACCCTCTACAAAAGCCAACTCCATCTTACTTTGCCACCAAACCTCTGCACAATCACAACCAAATAAATCACAAGCATAATAATTTCACATAAAGACACTCGGAAGCACAAAAGATGTTTTCTTCTCATTTCTTTTCAGAAGTAGCTTGAATAAATGAAATTTACCTTTTCATTAGTCAATAGCACTCATTTCATCATTTTCCATCTCTTTTCTTGCAAAAGTAGGGTTAATAGGTAAATTAGGGTTTGCTAGGGTTTGCGTTACATTTCAGTTTTCCTTCTCTTTCTGCAAATAGAATAGCCTCTGTAGTGTTAGCTTTCTTTCATCACAGTTAAAAGCTTCTTCTGAGAACTCATAGAAGTTGGCTTGATCTCATTAGTGATCTTGCGCCAGCTGACCAAGTGACAGCTTGCAGTAAGAGCTAGTACTTGTGCATACAGCACCGTCGCTTCCAAGTTTGTTACGAACTACCAGGTCGATAAAAGTAAAGAAGGAATCCCCAGGAGTTGCATTATTGTTGCAATACTAGTGCTCACCACTTGGATAAGCATAGCACGTTCCATTAAGATTGTGCTTGTGCAACGCCCAATCCATGTCGATAGTCAGTGATGCAATGACAACAACATTTTCTCACATTTTAGTTGCGTTTGTACTTCCATTTCAGTGAGTTTTGCAAATTTTCGCTCCCACGCACCTTTGTTTCCGTGAGAATCGTTCTCATGTTTTCGGTTGTCGCTTTCACTTGCTTTTACTTTAATTAGTGGTGTTTTCATGTTATCTTTAATATGGCATATGTTACTTTCATTATTGATTCACATATCGCAAGAGTCGTTCGCACTTTAGCAATTATCGTATTTTCACATGTTAGCTTTCCCATAATATATGTATGCTTGTTTTGGTGGTTTCAAGGCATTATCTTTGTTTGAATTAGTTGTTCTAACCATGTAAACATCAGTCTCACTCATTCCCAAAGTTTTAAGCATTGTGTGACAAGTGTCGTCACAGTCGTCGCAGAGTGTACCTTTAGTGTCACATTTGTTGTAAAGTTGTTGCATTGAGGGAAATATGTTGTTAACGTGTTCCAAGTGATCTATGTTGTTGTGTTGTCAAAGTGTCTCAAATGTGTGATCACAGCCAAGTTATATCATTGATTCACAATAATCTCTTTGGTCCCACACTTAGTCAAATTAACATCCTCGCTAGGTAGCCAAATTTCTAAAAAATCTTGGCAACCTAGCCTCATCCAGCCCTCTTGAACTATGCATTGTGCAGTCTTAGCCCTCAAGTAGTGACCTTACCTATTGGGACTATGCATTCTCTGCCTCCCAAAACTATGCATTTCGCAACCTCAGTGCTCAAGCCCAAAACTATGCATTTCACAACCTCAGTGCTCAAGCCCAAAACTATGCATTTTACAACCTCAGTGCTCAAGCTTAGAACTTAACAATCATGGCTACTAGCCAGGCCCGAACTGCACGTTGTGTAGCCTCTAGCCTCAAGCTCATCCTTGAGCTCCTGAACTACGCTACTGTACAATGGCCCATTCTCCCTTGTCTCCCGGAACTGCACAATGTGCTCTCCCAGTGCTCATCCCCTCAACTTGTCACACTGATCTCTAGAATTACACAGTTTACTCCCCTAACCTAGCTTAAACTTCGCACTACATAGTCTCACGGCTCAAGGCTCCCCTTGACTGCTTGAATTGCACAACTACGCCACCACTTAACCCCTTTCCTAGCTTTCCATCTGGTTTCGACTCAATGAATGGATCAATATGCACAATCTTAAACTAGGTGTTTTTAGGGCTAATGTCGTCTCGTCATGAGTGAATTGTAGAAACATGTACCTTATCATGCCATGGAAAGATTGTAAGAGCCCTAATTTCAAATTAATTTCAAAATACCAGAATATGTAATTTAAATACCAAATTTAAATAATTAATCTAATGAATACCAACATATCTGCTCTGTTACAAATATGTATGATCTGCTGCAATTCTTGTTCGGATGCGTTACCAGAACGGCCAAAACCTTCCTGCCAATCTAGGTACAACCTAGGTACTCAATCTCAGAATGCTTTCCAATTGAAGCAATCTGATCCCTCATGCCCAAAAACTCCAGTACAATCAAGACTCAAGACTCCATGGTTGTACCTCCGTGTTAAAAATTGTTCTCATGTTTTTACCTCTGTGTTAAAAATCGTTCTCCTCCCCCCTTCCTCAAGATTTCCGTCTTCCTTTTAATTCCTCGTCCACCGCCTTCCTCCCATCTCCGTGTCATTGTTTCGTTACATGTAACTTTTATAAAATTAAATCTCATTTGATTTTGTTGATTTTATTTGGACACGTAGATTTGATCTTATTAAAGTTTATTATTATTTCAATAAATTAATTTATTATTTAGTTTATAATTTTAATTAATTTATATTATTATTTTAATTTAGTTTTAAATTTTAATTTGTAAATTAAATTAACATTTTCTTTTAGTTTAATTATATATATATATATATATAAGGTGGTATACGTATTACCTACCTAATTTGATATATATGATATTCTAGTGAGGTTTTAATTCATTACCTTAATTTATATCTCCTCTTGTAGTAACCAGCCTATATATATAGTGTGATACATGTGGGTTCATGCATACGTAGCTATCGTATGGAGGTCTCGTATGTATGCTAATATTTTTATTTTATTTATGGTTGTAGGTGGGTCATTACATACATCCCTCCTTCCAAAAACTTTGTCCCAAAGTTAGGGTTTCCAAAATATATTAGTGATTAGTGTGAGCATATAAGTCTTTGTATTTCAGGATTGAATTCGTTTTATATGGGTACTTAAAATTTGTTTTCTTGAATATTTTAAGATTTTACAACTATAATATTCATGTTCTGCTCTTGTTGGGTTCCCAAGCTACTCTAAAATCATCTCATCCTTCCTAATCTCTTCCGATTCCATCCTATATGTCCTCTACTAAAGTGCGCCATGGCATCAGCTATACTGACTAACCATTCATAGGCTCTCAAGGGTATCAGCGTCAATTATATCAACTTGATTGCCCAGTAGGCATTTGGCAATCATCATCACACATCTAGGGGAGCATAATTCACACAGTCCTCTCATGACTCTAGGTTTTGGAGGATAAACGGTGGGTAATACCTCCACCCCCTAGTGGGACCAAGGTCAAGACTCTATCATGGAAATTCATTGAGTCTTAATTGTACTGAATTTTTTGTCATCACGTGGTCATTTTGGTAGCGACGCTATCTACAACATAAACACGTGTCCATATATTATAACATATGCGTTAATTTTATAGCATAAACAGATTTTGTATAGCTCAGACATGTTGTTATCTATAGTATAACATACTTGGTCATGTCATGCTCATGTTATTGGCTTTCATATTGAAATTGTAACCATTTTTTTATTTATATATCATTAATCATATTGATATGCATAAATGAAACAAAATTATAGATATCTTAATTCATATCATAATTGATGATTTAGATTTTATAGCAAGGTTAATCAAATATTGAACTTCATCTTGGTATCCATAATTCAGTAAGGTTAATTTAAATAATATATTTCATCTTGGTATCCACGTACCAATAGAATTAAGCAGATAACATATATTATATTCCAGTAACATAAAAATTTATTTTTATATGTGATCCTTCCAAAATGGTTTTGAGTATCTCGTTTAAAATAAAGTAAATATATACAAAATATGGCTTAAAGTTCTTCAAAATTGACACAAGTTGGGTTATTTTTCACATATGATTTATGTATCTTCCCAAGTAGTCGATCCAAGGGTATACTTGTCCCACTGGACCTTAACTTGGTCTACCAGAAAATTCCTGAGTTGTCGAACCCTACGTTCCAGTATACGTAATGGTTCGACTGAAATGATTCCCTCGTCCGATACGTGAAGTTCCTTCCATTGAAGGTTATGAGATTTTTCAGCTATGTAATGCTTTAATACATATACATGAAATACATTATGAACTTTATGAAAGTGAGGTTTCAGTGCAAGACGAGAGGCGACAAGTCCAACTTTTACCAGGACTTTAAATGGTCCGATAAATCGAGGTGACAACTTTGTCCCTTTTCTGAATTAGATAGTGCTTTTATTTGGTTTGATGCGGACAAAAACCTGATCTTCTACTTCATACTTCCTATCAGTTCTGTGAGAATTAGCATAACTCTTTTTTCTATCATGTGCTTCTTTTAACCATTATCTAATATGTTTTAATTCTGGCCCTACTATCACTCGATCATCTAACCTGTACCAACTTAACAGTGTTCTGCAATGTCTACCGTATAATGCTTCAAATGGAGTCATTCCAATTGAACAGTGTAACTATTATTGTATGAAAATTTGACCAAGGATAAGTACTTTTCCTAGTGTGATTGTCGATCCATAACGTATATCCTCAACATATCTTCTAGTACTCGATTTACCCTTTCTGTTTTCCCATCAGTCTTAGGATGATAAGTTGTACTCAAATTAAGTTGAGTTCCTAAGGCTGACTGCATGAAAGTCCAAAATCTTGAAGTGAATCGTGATTCTCTATCTGATATAATCTTCTTAGGTACTCCATGAAATCTAATAATTTCATTTATGAATACTCGAGCTACGTTAGAAACTTCATAAGTATCTCTTACGGGGATGAAATAGGCACTTTTTGTTAATTTATCCACTACCACCAGAAAAGCATTGTGTCCTTGTGAACTAAGAGGTAGCCCAGTGATAAAATTTATAGAAATGATCTCCCATTTGGTCATAGGAATATCATGAGGTTATAGGAGACCTGCTGGGTGACAATGATCAACTTTTACTTGTTGACATTCAAGACATTTTGCAATGAATTGAACGATATTGCGTTTCATGCTTGACTAGAAGAAGAGTTTCTTGGTATTAGTATACATTTTCTTTACCCCGAGATGTGCACAATACACTGCTATGTGGGCTTCCTTAAGGATGGTGTCTCGAAGATCCCCATTATCAATAATATGCATCCTTCCATAAAATCACAATATTCCTTCATCTTCTAGTTCGTACTCCTCAAACTTAAGTCCTTTTGACTTTTTACTATCAAGACTAGATCTTACCTTTAAATACCAGCTATCTCTTATGAGATGTTCTAGTACTCATTGCCTTAAGTCTACTTTGATAGGTATGAGGGAAAATATTTGAGATCTTCTGCTTAAAGCATCTACCACTACACTCTCTTTTCCTTTAATGTATGCTATTCCAAATTCATACTCACGTAGGTATTCACTCCATCATCTTTTTCTAGCATTCAAGTCTCTTTGAGTAAATAGATATTGTAGACTTTGAAGGTCGCTTTTGAGCATAAAGCTTTGTCCTACTAGATAGTGTCTCCATATTTTTAAAGCTAGTACTACAACGGCTAACTCTAAATCGTGACTAGCATAGAGTTCTTCATGATGCTTTAACTTTCTTGAGGCATACACTACTACTGCTCTATCCTACATTAAAACTGCACCTAATCCTTCCTTGGATGTATCAGTACATATAGTAAAATCTTTGTCCATATCAGGGACTTGTAAGATTGGTGCATTGGTCAGCAGTCTTTTGAGTTCAGAGAATGCTTTAGTACATTCCTCAGTCCATTCATACCTAACACATTTACGCTGGAGAGTTGTAATTGGCTTTGCAATTTTGGAGAATCCTTCCATAAATCTTCGGTAGTAACGAGCGAAACCCATAAATTTTCACACTTCATGTGCATTTTTCGGTATTGGCCATTCCATGATTTCCTTTACTTTCTCAGGATCTACTGAGATTCCTTCACCAGATATGGTATGACTTAAGTAATGAATCTTTTTCTGAAAGAAAGAACACTTGGATAAATTTCCATATAACAAATGTTTTCTAAGGCTGGATAATACTATCCGTAAATGGTCTTCGTGCTCTTTCTCATTCTTGGAGTAGATGAGAATATCATATAAGAAAACTTGTACAAATTGATCAAGATATTTGTGGAAAATGTTGTTAATAAAGTTCATAAATACTGCTGGTGCATTGATCGACCCAAATGGTACCACAGTGAATTCATAATGCCCAAAGCGTGTTCGGAATGCAGTCTTAGAAATATCATTTTCATTAATCCTTAGCAAATGATAGCCCGATCGTAGATCGATTTTTGAAAAAACATCAGCTCCTTTCATTTGGTTGAAGAGGTCATCGATTTGAGGAATTGGATACCAATTCTTTACTGTAGCTCAATCCAAGTCATGATAGTCTATGCATATTCGTAAGGAACCATATTTCTTCTTGACAAAAATTACGGGAGCACTCCAAGGTGAAATACTAGGCCGAATGTGTCCTATATCCAACAGTTTCTTCAATTGAATTTTCAATTCTTGAAGTTCTGGTTTTTTCATTCTGTAAGGTATTTTAGAGACTGGTTATGTACCAAGTTTCAATTCTATTGTGAGATCTAGCTCTCATTCGGGGAGTAATCCCGGTAGTTCCTTTGGAAATACATCTAGAAATTCGGCTAACACCGAATATTGTTCTAAGGATGGTCCTTTTTCTTTGCTTACTTCTTGAACTGCATATTCCTGAAAACATTTCCTTAAGCAACGCTTCATTTTCATTGTTGATATGAAGCATGAAGATACTTTTATCTTGATACCTTGAATTTGGATCGTCTCTCCTTCATCATTTATACAGAGAATTCTTTTCCCATAATAGTCTACCCAAGCTTGATAAGTTTCTAACTAATCCATACCTATGACAAGGTCATAAGTTCCTAGGGCTATGACATAAACTTTTAACTTAGTCAAACAGATCCCTAAATCAATTTTTCATTCCTCCACACTTAAGTCTATGAATTGGAGTTCTCCTAAGGCCATTTCTACTTGTCTGAAATCATTTTGCTTGCGAGCTGCCAATCCACATTTACATAATGCATATGATGAAATGAAACTATCCATGGCACCAGTATCAAATAATATTTTGATTTTTATGCCATTAATAATACCTGAGGATTCCACTACAGTGGATTGATGTGCTGCCTAATTGTTGTCGACTATTACATGGATTCTGTGATTGCCTTGGGTATTTTTTGTTCGTTCTTTTCCTGCTCTATGCATTATACTTTACGAAGCTTCTAAACAACCAAGTTTAAAATGCAATCCTCCACATCCCCAAAAATTAACATGGGTCGGTCCTCTTGAATCATATTGTGAGTTTCTAGATAAGGAGTTTCGTCTTCTTATGCCACTCCCTCTTGCATTTCTTCCTCTATTAGCAGTTCCACGAGATTTCCATGGACTATTGTTTGATGATTCAACAGCTATAGTATGAACTACCATGGGAGCTCTTGCTCCTACTCCTCTTGGGGTAAATCTATTACCATAATGAGGTGGTCTTGAGCTACTTCCCCTGAATAAGTTTCAGGGAGTTTTTCCTGGAAACCATGGTTGTAGAGGTTTTGTTGGCTTGGCATCCCTTTTTATTCCTAGATGCTCTTCTACATAACGAATACATTCTACTGCCTCAACTACTAATGATGGCTTCCACATCCTAACCATGGCCCTAATACAAGGATTTAACCCATATCTAAAGCGCTCATCTTGACGTTCATCAGAATCCAAATAATGAATATATTTCACAAGCTCCATAAAGCTTATTTCATATTAATCCACTGCCTTGTTACCTTGGATTAACATATGAAATGCCCCGGCTTCTTGTTCTTGAAAATATGGAGGTAAATACTTTAGCGCGAAATCTTTCCTCAAACAGTTCCCAAGGAACATTATTCGTTGTGAGGTGTAGTTGTTTTTCCAGATTTCCCCACCAAATCAAGGCGCTTTCCTTTAATTGAAATATGACAATATTTGTTTTTGAAGAAGAAGAGTACTCTCTTAGTGCAAATCATATGTTTTCCTTCTAACCATGCTTCAGCACGTTCTCCATCTTGTCCTCCTGAAAATTCTAGGAGTTTGATTGTCTGCAGCTCTCTAGAAATATATTCTTTTGATTGTTTATACTTAGAACTTTTGGGTTCGCTATATTTGTTTCTTCGGGATGAGGTTGCTTTTCTTTAGTTTTAGCCATTGTCAACCCTTTTAACATTTCCAAAATGTCTTCCAATGAGCGCATTATAACAGTCACATAATAGTCAACTCTCGTGCTAGAGTGATTGATGTTGATGATGTTCTTGATGGTGGCGGCGCTGGAGATGGTGATGATGACAATGGTGGCGTTAATGATGGTGATGTTGCCCGATCACGTCATCATCACTAATATGTCCTTACTATCGTAGTGTTCCCTGTATACATAATAAAATTGTAAAAATTTGAGGTATACTTTCAGATTTGACATATAATTTTGCAATTTCAAGTTTACAAACGGGTATAGTTTTTTTTGCTATTTTTACCTGCTAGGTAGGTCTTAATGGTACCGAGGTCAAGGAGGGTGGTCTCGCGACCTCCTTGTCCTAATGCAAGGTATTCTATCCTAATGCCTAATAATTCTTAGTAAGATGCATGGGTCTTCATAGACCATAGTATTTATTTCGTAATTTACCTAATCATGCTATAAAATATTTAAAAAATAAATGAGTTGAACAAGAATAATTTACCTTTTTAATTCCTTTTTCCTCATAGTTTGGGCATAATGTTCAAAACTAATATCTTAAATCAATTAATATATAAAAAAATTTAGAATTTATTTTAATAAAATCTCCATATTATATAAGGTCTCAATATAATGTATACAAATGTGCCCCTTATAGGCTCCTCCCTTGACTTGACATGTTATATTGAGCAGATTTGATTGTTTGGAGGACTTCTATAACAAATATGGTAAAGTCTATTAGAATATAAAGTCTCAATAATTATTATAAAATCATATATTATATTAATTATCATTTATTGATTTTATAAAGCTATGGTACGAAACCCAGAAATGTTTGTTTTCCTCTAGACATCTATCTTATTATTTCATTATGAACATATTCTTGAAACCTTTCTGAATAGCGTGGGGAAAAACGAATGGTAAAATTCAAAAATAATATTATAATTATGTTTAACTCGTAAATGACTTCAGTTGTATTGGGTTCGACCCTAACCCTGAGATGTTAATCTTTAATATGAGGACATGTAATGGTTTTAATATTCTCATACATTGCGTATTTATAATATATTTTCATGGTTGCACTTGATGTAACAAGAGAATTTCCAATTATATTAGTGGAGTATATGATTTATAACCTACGCTAATATATTACTCTTTCATAGGAATTTACGATAGCCATCGACTAGGTGATTTAACTTTAGCATAGGTTAACAAATTTAAAGGCCTTTAGACACAAATTTGCTTCATTCCAAATTATAATTCCATTCTGGCTACAATTATAAAATTAGCACTACTATAGTGATGAGTGATAGACCTATCATTTGTATATACTATACTATTAAACTATATATAAATATATATCATAAATATAATATATATAATGTGCGAATAACAGGGTTCCTCCACATCTACAATGCATCAATCACCTTAAGGAACATGGCTTGTTAATTTATTACCTCAGTCATTTACTAAAATTATGGACTTTAATATTATCATAAATAATTATATTTCCGAAATACAAATAATAAAATTTAAATCCTTTCAAAAGTATTTACATGGTCTAAGTATAATATCCCGCATTAATTATATTATAATTCAGCGCTTTGATACACATGTTCATAAGGTGAACACGATTTAGGTATATCGATACATTTAACTATGTATATAATAATTCACGTTGTCGTTACATGTTTGAATTCCGCTGGTGGTTGACATGCGTCAAATAGTATCATATGACACCAAGTGCCATTCAAGAGATGGGTTTTGATGCGTCAAACTGTTGAGAAAGGGTGAGTGAGCATCGTGGCACCGTGGCTTCCTTAGCATATGCAGGTCTATAGATTTGCAACTGGTATATATTATATTGCTACATACCACTCTCTGCTCAGTCCGATTTCCTCCTGGCAAAGGTCAAGGTATCGAATCATGCTGCTTATACATTTGATGCTTAATGCATCGAGTTCAGATTTGATAGCAGAACAGCTACGGACAAGTAAGGAGGCATGGGGAAAGACAGAATAAATGAAGATGTGTTGTTGCAAATTTCCTTAAGTAGAAAGTATGAATTTATAAAAAATTCACAAAATATATATTTATTTATTTATTTTAATTTTATCGACTATTTGAACTTTCGACTTGTAAATGGTTGTTATTGACGCCAAGTATGGCAAGCGTGGGCATAAATTAGTTTAACAAGGGCTTAAACAAAATTGCCCAAAAGAAAGGAATTAAGGCAAGTGTGTAAGAGTTTACTACTTCAGCTAGCACTCGTTGTACAAATGTATACACTCTGGTCAATTCCCGTAATTACCGTAAAGCAGGTGCAAATATATCGTTGCAGATGTAAATCACCGTGCCAAAGTTGGCTTGTTCTCTGAGGAAATCATCTTTAAAATCCTCATCAATGTACCATATTTGAAAAACACTTGCATACAGAAGGCTTGATATAATATTGTGGCTTATTCATTAGTGACTCTTATTTTCTGAGCTTGCATGTACCTCTAAGATTCACATTTTTTTTTAAGGTAACATCTATCTATAATTTTTTGTGGATCAAACACAGTGGCACATAGACCCTGTATACTCTATTTTATAGCTCGCTTATATTTGTAGTGTCTTATATAATCATTTCTGAAGCTTAATAAACTCGCATGACTAATTCTGACTTACTATATGTATAATCTCTATTGTACAGTAATTCGCTATTTTTTTTACCATTACAGTGATAGATTATTACTGTGACCGATTATTACAACGTTATATTAGTCGGATGATTACAGTGGTGTGTGGCTTGTTCTATGGTTCACATTACAGTGAATTAGCTCTATCTCTCATACAGATCTTCTTATGGCCAAAGAATCCATGGTTTTATGAAATAAAAGAATGTCCTCTTTTTTTCTTTTTTTATACAAACAAGATCTCACTAGAGGTCCTTATGTTTTTAGATCCAAATACACCAGGATCCCATTGCTTCAGCTCAAGAGTTCAGTAATTTTTGAATTCAACTGTAACCTTATCTTAACAAACTTAACAAGTTTGAGAGTTTGAACTAAGCTCTGATACCTGAATGTAAGAGCCCTAATTTCAAATTAATTTCAAAATACCAGAATATGAAATTTAAATAATTAATCTAATGAATACCAACCTATCTGCTCTACTGCAATTCTTGTCCAGTTGCGTTACCAAAGTGGCCAAAACCTCCCTACCGAACTGGGTACAACCTAGGTACTCAGTCTCAGAATGCTTTCCAATTGAAGCAATCTGATCCTCATGCTCAAAAACTCCAATACAATCAAGACTCAAGACTCCTTCATGGTTGTACCTCCATGTTAAAAAAATTTCTCATGTCTGTACCTCCGTGTTAAAAATGGTTCTCTCCCCCCCTTCCTCAAGATTTCCTTCCTCCTTTTAATTCCTCATCCACCGCCTTCCTTCTATCTCCGTGTCATTGTTTTGTTACGTGTAATTTTTATAAAATTTGTTGATTTTATTTGGATACATGGATTTGATTTTATTGAAGTTTATTATTATTTTAATAAATTAATTTGATTTATTTAGTTTATAATTTTAATTAATTTATATTATTATTTTATTAATTTTAATTTTAATTTGTAAATTAAAATTAACATTTTCTTTTAGTTTAAGGATATGTGTGTGTGTGGGTGGTGGCATATGTATTACCTACCTAATTTTATATATATAATATTCTGGTGAGATATCAATTCATTACCTTAATTTATATCTCCTCCTGTAGTAGCAAGTCTATATATATAGTGTGATACATGCGGGTCCATGCATACGTAGCTATTGTATGGAGGTCTCGCATGTATGCTAATATTCATATTTTATTTATAGTTGTAGGTGGGTCATTACAAAGATGATGAAGAGGGAGATGGAGAAGGAGGACATGTTAGAAAACACATATGGAGCTGAAGAGATAAGATGATTATTAGGCAAGAAGATGAAGGAACACCAGACTGTAACAGAAGATCAAGATCAAGATCACATGGAAGACTCCTCATCTTCAAGTCATAAGGAGAAGGAAGAAGAAGAAGATGTACCATCTTTGCAAGAAGACACAAAGAAAGAAGCAACAAGAAGGACAACTTGGCACTATCACATCATCACGCAATCCATGTCATCAGTGTCATGTCATGTCCTGTCACAAGTCATCATATGCCACATCATTATTGTGAATTATGTAATTACCTATTCAAAATGTATTGTAAAGTGGAAGTCAAAAGCCTGACACATTTAGAATATGAAGAGTCATGTAAAGTCGAAAAGTCATAGGAATTCAAACAGCCATGAGGATAGTCAAAGAGTCACAAGGAAGGTGAAGCATCACCTCTTGGTTATATATACACCCTCATTGTATGAGCAAATAATTTTTCACCTTGACTCCTCCCACAAGGCATTAGAGAGATAAGCTAGTTCTTTTGAAAAGCAAGGAGTGGCTCCAACGCTCCACTATTGGAGCTACTGATGTTCATTGTATACATGTGTCTTGGAAATTTTACTTAATAACAGGAGTCTTTCATGGCCGACACGTTCTTCATGCATGGATTATGAATATTTGTAGCGGATGTTTGTATTTCATATTTGCTTTCATATGTTCTAAAGTAGTTGAACTATTTCGGTTATTTTAGTACTTATCATATTGAGAATGTATTGTAATTGATATTATTGTTGTTGCATGCTCGTGGACTATTCTACTGGATATTAGACAAATCTTTCTTGTTACATTGGTTGCAATGACCGTCGCATCTCTGTGGACTATTCCACTTGATGTTGTACGAATCCTTCTTGTTGATGTGTGGCTCTACTATGTTGGTACTACTACCTCTCTCTTAAAGACTCGCTTATCCTCCCCTCCACAGTGAAAGAACTTTCAAACACATATGACCGAACACTCACCAGGCGCACACCCTTGCTTTTCAAAGGTGCATTCGCGTCTCTCTCTTGTTGATAGTTAGAACCAAGGAACGTCTATAAGAATACATGACAACCGAGTCGATATTCCGGATAGGGCTCCTACTCCAAATGGTGTGAGGTATAATTGGGACTTCACATCAAGGAGACCCCCTTGGTTGACAGATTTCCAGCACCGTCAACGCCAAGGTAAACCTAGATAAATCATCGATAAATGTCAAAATATACCTCACACTTGTTAATGAAAGCTTATTAATGCAACAAAGATCACTCTGAACCATCTCCAAGAGTTGTTATGCGTGTCATGATTTTTGAGAGTCAAAAGGTGCCTAATGATGCTTTCTTAGTGCACATCCTCTATAGACTCCACACAGACTCCATAACGTGGAAGAATCTTTCATAAACTAACAACGTATTTTGTATTGCCATTGTGTTTAGACTTCAAAAATTTAGATGTTTGAGTCATTCATGGTAGAGTTGACTTTGGTTGTTGGTCTATGCAATAAAGGAAACTATTTCAACATTTAGTTAGTACATGTCATAGAACTTATACATTCCATCGTTTGGGTTGAGAATTAGTTCATCAACAATTGACTTATCTTTTCTCAAATCTTTGACAAAGAACAAATTTGGCCTAAAATCAACACTTTTTATAGTTTATGTCAGTTGGAAAAGCAACAATAGATTTGTGCTCAAACTAGGCACATGATAGGCATTCATGATTCTCCCATGTCAATGAGGTACATCACGATGATCGAGAGTAAAAGAATCTCTGAGGTAAATCTTTTTCTCAATAGTTTTATCCACAGAGGAGAATAGGGGCTAGTCATTTGACCTTGGGAGTGTCTGTCATGGGACCTACCCTTTTGTGACCGAACTATAAGTACCTCAATGTACTTATAGGGGAAGTATATAACTTTTTACAAGGTCAACCCTTCTGTGTAAAGGGGAGTACTTGTTGGATTATTGGGAAGTGTACCTTCTAAGCGTGTAAGAGGGAGTACTTGTCGGATTATTGGGCAATGTACCTTCTAAATTCTTGAAGGGATTGTTATTGTTACAAAGTTAGTGGACTTAAGGGTCTTTTCTAAGTGTTATGTTATAAGGGTTTTCTTTGTGTTACAAGGGTATAACCTTCTTGCTTGCATCCTTCCCACTCGTATGTTATCTTTATGAACTTACCTTCACTCGAAGGCCAACTCCTTTCCTCATTCTCACCAACTCGCCTTTATGGATATAGATAGACACCATCCAATTCAAGATCTCCATCATCACTATGTGGCACCACAAAAGATGATACAATATCAAAAAATGACATCAAGAGGCTTATCCATTCCTTTGATGTGAGGACATGTGCCAAATGGATCCATGTGTGTTACGTTGAAATGCTTTATAATGGAAATATTGGATATAGTTGATGGCTAGTTTCTATTTTACTAAAAGAAATGGAAAATCCTACTCGAAGACAAACCTTAATTATAACAACCCTTAGGAAACCTTCATCGAATGAGAGTGACTTTCCAATTCCATTTGTAAATATATAGATTTTGAATGTGCTAAAGGCTACAAGAGGCGTCCATCATAGCTTTGGTTGTTGTGGGAGCACCATAGGCCTTCTAGATATGTGTGTATCATCATTGGTGGAGGGTGTCTTTCTCTTGTCACACCAAATATATACAATAAAATGTTTATTATTATACCAAAGGCGTCATCCAGCGTCAAGAGGTCATTGGCTTACTCTTGCTTTGGTTGACATTGTTTGGTTTCTAGTGAGGCTGGTAAGAATACCTATAGTTTTGGTCTTCAACTTCAGCTCCCAACATAAAAGGGCATAGTGAGCATCACTAGTCATATGTTGTTTGAAAGGAAATGCACTCACAAGAACATATTCTCCAACAACTAGTTGCTCAATTGTAGAAGCTCTAAATGGCATCATGTAGGGGAGTGTCAGAGGATTGGAAACAAGTTAGTTCTATGATTTACTCACTTCCATTGTTATTAATGTTATATAATATCTTCAGTGTTTGCTCCTCATATGTAATCTTTGAGTAGTTAGATGTTTATACAAAAGAGATAAGTGTATAATTTCACTATAATAGAGCTAGGATAATAAGTAGTCCCAAATCGTTATGCTACATATAGTTTATTGTGTTGTTGTGCTTCATACATACTGATTATATCTATTTTTTGCACTCTAATCATGTACCCTGTAGCTAATTACCATCACCTATATTCATGGAGAAAATTACTATTAATATAAAAATCCATAACTTAGTCAAAATATTTGTACATGTTCAACTTTCTTCCCACTTTGCAAGTATCCTCTGCTTCCTATAGTTTTGGAAGCATGTCCTCTATTTCATACAACGTTGTTAACATAATAATTCTTTATCATTTTCATCGAATTCTTCTTGTCAATTCTTCAATTCTTCTTGGCAATCATATGTTGTTTCCCTACATTAAAGCTACAATCATTGGACCTTTGAGTGGGGTCCAACATTGTGGTTGTGTAACTCACCATTTCCCACCAAGTAAAATACCAAGCATAAAATAAATTAAAATAAATGAAAAGAAAATGTTGATCGAACTTTAAAACCACTATTACCTCCACACAAGTGATATGCTTGCTTGTGTAGTCTATTGCACAACACAACATTGTTGCACCAGTTAAACACCACTTCTATATTATTGTTTTGCATCAAGATCTTTGTCCAACCAACACTAATCAGAAAATAAAGTTTATGCGAAATTCTACACCATGTACATTGCAAAAATTTTAAACAGAAAGTGATAACCAATACCTATGTTCTCTATATTTTCCTTAATAACATGTACTTTTGCATGTTTATTGCTTCTACAGACAATATCGTCTAGATCTTCCCTGGTCACACATTTTTCTATACCCAAGGAACCTATACTTTGCCTACATGATTTTCCTCTTTGTAACTTCTTGGAATTTGTATATATCTTGTACATTGGGATTTGCATCTCTTCACTATGAGTTTATATCTATTGCAAATTACCTCTAGAGCCACACATATTTGTGCATTTGAAATCACATTGCCAGCGACTAACAATGTGCTTTTGTCATCACACTTATCTTGTTAAAGTGTGAGATTCATGTTGCTTGTTGATTCATAGCTTTATTAGACAATATTTTTTCTTGTCTACCTTTTATTTTTTAATAAATTCTCCCTCAGTTTCTTACTACGACAAATTTAATTTGATAAATAAAATTATCTTCTTTGCAAATGTATACTTGCAGCCTTTCACTCTATGATTTTGGTTGTACTTGTGATTTGTTTTGGTGAGTGACAATTTTTCAATGTTGTCACATTTTATGTGATCCTTCAACCTCTTTAATTCCCCGTCTCTTACTGGCTTTCTTAGTTTATGTTCTAGCTCCAATACTATATAAGATCCATATAAAAATTATTTAAAAAATCATTGCTTAAACATACTTTCAACAGCAAAAATTATATAAGTTATCGACTTGCAATCTCTAATTATTAATGAAATGTTTAATTAAATCAATTTTGTGATAAAATGTCTTAATAATATATCACTCATTTTAAATTTATAAATTAAACTACATAAGTTGATATAATCATTGAATAAAAAATTTTAATAATTCTAAAATATATAAACTCTTTTATCATAACATCACCCTCGTCTTGAGTATAATATTTTGCATTTTCAGTGTAAGGTTAGAAAAGTGAATATGTCCTAACAATTTGTTTATGCAAAGAAATAAATCGATCATAATCTCTTTTATTATTTGTAATTAGAACATCAATGATATCTGCTTTCGAGCATCATTATTGTAATAAAGTTCAAACCAGTTTTTAAACTAGCAAGCTAATAGTAAGATCAGAATTAGTCTTTTTTAAACCACCTGTGTGTCGTGATGGTGTAGGGTATATTGCAAATTAGGGGCAGATATCAAATTTTGTGAGGCAGTTGGGTTTGTGGCCTTGGTACAAGATGATAAATTATTTAAAGATGATAACCTTGATACACGAAGATAAATTATTTACATGGGATTATGAAATTATTATTATTTATCTGCCTTTCTAACACAAGCTTAAAGAGGAAGGACACCTAAAACACGGAAGTACTACAAAACTGCCTCGGCCTTGAAACACCACCTAAGAAAAAAAATATTGCCAGAGGCTGAGCTAAAAGACCAGCAGCCAGTAATGTAAATTTGCTCATCATGACTGTCAGCCTAACAGCTCTCTCGTCAATCTGGACCAACCATTCCACTGAAATTTTCTTTAAAATAAAGATAGATCATTGGTAACTTCCTAATCCTAATTCTGTAATTCATAGTGAAACCCGACAATAGATGGGCATGTACTAAAGAGATTATTTCTGGTTCAAAAGTACAAAGCTTTGCATGCAAACATATAGTAACCTTTTTTGCATTGAAGAAGAGGTCAGGTCACCCCTTCCACGATTGTGAACATAATTTCCTCTTTAAATATAGCTATACATGTCAAAGTTCTGCCAGAATTGGTTTATGATAAGACGATAAATCCCATCAAAGAATCGCTTGATGAAAGGAACCTTTTATTTCCCTCTCTCGAGGGCAGCTTCTGAAAACAATGTGATGTTATTCGAGACCAGTTTAATATCTGTGACTATGTCATAAATGATTCTCCACAGCCACATTCGCCTCGGGAATTTGGATTGATGAAAACAAACTCCGACCTATTACACCATAAAAGAAGTAATCCTTAATTATGGTAAAAATTAATGCAGTCATTCAAATTGACAAGTTCGGATGCAACATTGCAATGTATTCTCCAAAATGTATCACTAAACAAATATTTAATACGAGTGTTCTGAAAGTCGATATAGGTGAAGACATTTCTTACATCAATCTATTGTCCACAAAATCCATCTCAGTCCCGATGACATGCATAAGTGCCTTCGGATCAATCAACACTCGAACACCTTTATCTTCCACTACTTCATCAAATTTTCCTTTTTCATCTGCAAAACACAGATTATTCAAATCAAGTTTGCAGCAACATCTAACACAGAATCCGATGGAATTTAGCATTTCTCTATATACAAAACATTTAAGAAACAACCTTGACATGGTGATCTGATCTAATTTTGTATCACGTCCAAAAAAAATTGTATTACCTACTCATCATGTGGAATGTTGCCAGTGACAGGTTTGACAATAAGATGGAACATACAGCAGCTAGCTACTCCAATACATGATGCCAACTGCATGCACTGTGAATTCTCAACTGATAGAATGCTAGATTTCATCTACTTAAATTGTTAGGGTTATGCTCACAGTGACCAATGTTGATGATAAACTATGATGGAGCTGATTAACATAAACAACCTATGTCATGGTTACATATAGGTTAAACCTTCTTTGTGAATTTCAATCTCAATTAAAAAGTTCCATACCAATAATGGGGCCTTAGATCATTGGTGAGGTCGACAAAGTATGGGTTCCATTCTGACAATGGTCTGCCCCACCTGAATGGCAAGTCAAAAAAGGGATCAGGCAGACTAAAAATCCCAGGCAAATTTGGTGGAATCGATGCCCCTCAGAGCTGGCAACTTAGCTGAAGGAAGGCCGTGTTATAAAGTCTGGCCCGACCTTGGAGCGTGTGTCCTGGAGCATCTTCAGAGAAAAAAAAAAAAAGGAAAAAAATAAGGGCTCAGATATCATATTATCATTTTACCATTGCAAAAACCAATATCCAGGCTGACAAAAATTCCCAAGAAAATTTGGTGGAATAGACACCCCTCAGAGTTGGCACCTTAGCTGAAGGTAGGCCATGTTATGCAGTCTAGCCCCTGACCTTGGAGCGTGTTTCCTAGAGCGACTTCTGAGAAAAAAGAAGAAAAAAACAAGTGCCGGGATATAATATTATCATTTTATCATTGCGAGAACCGATGTCCATGTCAAGGTTTGTTTTCTGTGCCAATAGTAAAATCTTGTATATTATGTTTTTTTTCATGCATATCAAGCAGATTATTTATATTTGTATTGTCACTAGTTTGATTTAGACTCAATAGTCACTATTTGGCAAAACTCGTGCAACTATCCCCAGTGCCCATTTCTGAATGAGGCCACATTTCTATTTCAACATAACTGGAGGTACAAGGCAATGTGTCAAATGCTTGGGTTCTAGTCCAGATAGAAAGAAAAGTCATAAAACAACAATTGACCTGTTCTGAGTTAGATGCACAAGGTTGAATGCACGATTGATGCAGAGCTGGTGAAAGTTGAAGCAGCGACTAACTGCAAGCAGATTGGTGCTAAAGATTTACAAGTTGTTGAAAACCATGTGATGAATTGTGGTAGCCTAGAAGAATGCAGAAGTGAGGTTATGGAGTCCTCAGAGGTCAACAACTACATCGCATGGACGGCCCTGCAACTCCAAGAAGCCAAAGACCGAATTGTGTCGACTCAGAAGCCACAACACCAAAAATGTTGGTACACAAGGGAAGAAGCACCGGCATGAAAGCCAAACTGGCACAAAGGAAGACATTGCTGATTTTTGGTAGCTTGGGAGGTACTCCAAGCCTTAAATGATTGAGGGTTTGGAGGAAGGAGCTCCACAAGTGGCCTTGTGGGCTTGAAACCCAACCCTGGGGTTTTGCACCCAATGTTATTGGGCCAAAACCATGACGATATTGCAACATATGATGGATGAGGATGATAGTAGATGTCGATACGAACCCAACGAATCAAGAATCGTCCAATTCCGAGTTGTCATTGAAGAGATATGAATTTTTTGAAGGTCATGCTTGGAATTGCACATGTGTTGGTCAAGTCGGCCTACTGCTTTGAGGCCCAATGACAGTGGTACAAACCCATGGAGAAACTTCGTTGAAGCCCCATACAAGGGTATAAAAGGAGGACTTGTGTGAGGCATTATGCGAGAGATCCTTGTGCAACAAAAGGCAGCTCGCATTAGGTGAAGGAGATCTCTGTTTGGGCTGTAGGAAGGAGGCAGATTCCAGGGAAGGAGAAGATGGCTAGTTGGACTGTTTTGGGAGCCGAGTTAATCTGCAGTAAGGGCCGAGGTATTTGAGACATGATTGGGCTGATTTGGGCAGATCCTGTAGGCATGTTTCCTCTCTGTTTTGGAGCAGCGCAGATCTGTGTTTATTGCAGGAGCTTAGTGTGTCCTGGAGAGGGGCCAAGAAGCCTAGAAGCATCCTCATACTTGGCTGCATGCACAAGAAGTCCAAGCACAGGATTGGAGGAGCATACGAGGGCTGATTTGTGACTGAAATAGGCCGCAAGCCCTTCTGTTGTAGAGAAAGTGATTTTGGGGATCTTTAAGGGTGGTTTCCGTTCTGTTTTGACAGGCTGCAGGCTTTGTTGAAGGAACAGACCTGTTCTGGGCTAGTTGAAGAGGCCATAGGGCCTAATTCCTCTGCGCAGACCAGTGCTTCGGGCAGCAAGTTTGGACAACAACTTTCTGAAGTGGACGGCTGAGATTGGAGGCCTTGTAGTGGGCTGGAAATTGTCCTAACAGCCAGCGAAGGAAAGAATGTCTAAGTAGAAGGGAGGCCGCAGCTGTAGGCGAGCTTTTGGGAACGTTTGGAGAGGGCTGACAAGGACTATTAGAAGCCCTAACCAGGTCACGAAAGCTACAGCAGTACACAACCCTAGAGGTATGTTTTGATGATGAGTTTGATGCTAGGGATGTAGTGTCTAGGTTGGACACTTGCTGGATGACTGTGGCAGCGAGAAGAAAGGGTTTCTTAGTAGGCAGATGCTACAGTAGGAAGCACAAATCCCTAGGCAAGAGGGCAGCAGCAGGGAGTTGCAGATGTCATCTTGTTTGATGATCGGATGCTAGAGGATGAGTGTCCTAGAAGAGGACAGATTGTAGAAGTCTGTTGGCAGTCCTAGAAGAGGACAGATTGTAGAAGTCTGTTGGCAGCGAAGAGGAAGGGCTTCATAGGCATTGGATGCCCTAACTAGCAGCAGCTGCTACAGCAAGACCAAGTGTGGACATTGGATTGGGTATTTATGGTCTGTTGGAGGACAGCGTGATAGTGCCCAAGTTGGAGCCCAGTGTGCACCATCTTCATGGACCTAGGTGGTTGTTAGAGTGGCAGTTGTTGAGCTCAAGGTTTGATAAGCCAGAGAGCAGCTGAGCAGCCCTAAACTTGTGTGTGGATAAGGACTTCTACAGCAAATAATGGGCAATCTTCCTAGCCCGTGTTCATTGTGGGAGATGGACATCTTGCAGTGATAGGTGGCAGCCCTCCATGCCCTATGTTGTTCTTCTTTGGAGCAGTGCAAGAACACCATAGTGCGCTGAAGTCCTTGAGTAACTGAGGAGCAGCAGTGGGCAGATTGTGAGTTGTTCACAAACGGAGTTGTGAACAACTCAACAGAGTCTCGATGTGTTTTGCCCTTGATGGACTAAGGCACAACTAGTGAGCAAATTGATAGCCGAGGTTCAGTGACCACATGGACTTGGATTGTTGATAGAGACAGTGCTGCAGATCGGGAGCCGAAGGACCGGGCAGGTACAAGGTATGAACAAGAGTGCGCTACACCCAGATGGCCAAAGTATCTTGTTGAGGGTAGATTGGTTGTCGATGGATTGACACCAAGCCCCAGTTTTGTATTCTTGTACTAGTGGATGTATGAGGGCCATTATCCCTAGTATGGGAGCCCTAGACTGTTGTATTATTCAGTTTGATTAATATAACAAAGTTGGGTTGAAAATTGTAAAAAACTGTCTATATTTTGTGCACTAGTAGATTTACTGTTGTTTATATTCCGCTGTGCAAAAAGTAGTTTCGTTGTGATCTTTGGTTTGGTAGTGTCAGAGATTTAAGATTCTATCCCAGACACCGTGATCGTGGAAAAACAACAGACATGAACATAGAGAACAATTACAATAATTATACTCAAGAACACATCGCCATTGAAGACTTCAGTTAACAACCTCTTTTTTTTGGAATTTGTACAAATAAAAATAAAAACATATTGAAGTATTGCTCACTCTCTGAGTAAGCCCACTGCCTTACTAACAGTAGGTAGCTTAGCTACAGGGTAGCACCAAATCACTGAGCTGCTCTCATCACTGTGATGCTTCCATCACAGAGCAGTACCTCATCATCATGTTGTACCCATCATCAAGAAGTTGCTGCAATACCATGCTGTACCATTGTGCTGCACCATACTGCACCATGCTGCACCCATCCTTACTGTCACCTATATGCTGCACCACTATCATTGTGCACTATGCTGCACCATTCATCATGCTGCACTAATCGTTGTGCTGCACCCAATTACTGAGCTGCTCATCATCACCATTTTGCTGCATCCTTCATGCTGCTGCAACATATTATGTTGCTGCACTCATTCATGCTTGCTGTAATATATTATCATTATGCTGCACATACAGCATCCAATATGCTGCAACCATTTACGCTTATCAGCCTTAGCTGCTTGCTATGGCTTGCCGCCTAGCAGAGCAGCTAGGCTATGGTTGTTTAGGCTTCTTTCATATTCAGGCAGCAGAGAGCTTCTTTAGGACAGTAACCAACATATTGCTTATGACAGTCCTCTAACAGTCCTCCTTAACTGCCTCTAACAGCCCTCCTAACAGTCCCCTTTAACTGCAGATAGGTTCCCTTCATGGACTGTGTCTAGGGCACCAACATGACACATAAGACTGCAGTTAGGGATTGTTAAAAGGCCTCCCCTTGCTGTATTCAAGCCCTTAATGAATGTGGCCTAGGCCAGCATATGGGGGCTGAGGTAAGTGTCCCTTCTTGCAGCGTAATAAGGCCAGCATTTAGAGTGCTACACAGAACTGCGGCTAGGTCTCTTTTAGATCAGCATGTAGACCTCTCCTCAGGACAGCGGATTAAGTGCTGCGACTAGGAGACTCTATTAAGGTCATCTTCATAGGGTCATCCATGACAACGATAGCCTGCAGCGTAGATACTTCTAGGACAGAGTTTAAGTCTCTCTGTGTTTAGGGCATGACAGCATTCGAACCCTTGTTCCATGACTGCAATTAGGTGGCATCTTCATCAGGCAGCGTGAGGGCTTTATTTCCTTGCCAGCGTTAGGAGCTAGGGCATCTTCTTTAGGGCTGTGTAGATCCTTCTTACCTATGGCAGCATTCAGATCTAGGGCATCTCTTCATTAGGGCAGCGTTGTCTCTTAGGATCTCTCCTCCCACCAAAACCCAAAGACAAGTGGAGAAGAAGAGATCACAAGAAGAGTGTGTGTTCAAATGACTAGCAAGCCACCTCTTTTTATACTAAAATGTTGAGCACAAGTGGGGCCAATTTGGTTGCTGGCCGACCTTGACGAATTGTCTCATAACACTAATAAATTCATATCTCCATGAATACATGTCGGAATCGGATGATATTTAGATCAATCTTACACCTCTCTACAAGAGGAATCCAAGAAAAATATCAGCTGCCATAAATAAGATGACCCACATGGAGTTTGGCCCTAGTTGCCAATTTTAACAGCAAGCCAGATCTAGGATAGCAATAAGTCTTAGCTCACACAGAAAAGTGTACAACACCGTTGATGCTGTTGAGAATAGTAAAGCTGCACATCCAACTATCTGGCAATTTAATTTAATTTTGTTTGTTACTAAGGTGGCTTTTGATATTTCTGTAGGATGCCGAATGACTCAGCCATCCTACAGTACATACAAATTAGATTGCCAAAGCAGCACAGTTTATAATGTATATCTTTTCTCTTTTTTCTGTAGGTGCAGTTTATCCTATTCTTGAACATGCTATAAGAACCATTCCACAGGAAGAGAGAGACGACATTTGTGAGAGAAGCTAAGACAGCCTAGAAATGCTATGGATGTGCAGAATTGCTTAAGAGGAGATGTAGATGAAACTTACTTTGAAAATTTGATGGAGAAGCAGGTGACTGTGATCGAGAAAAAAATACTGCACTTTTAAATTAGAAGTTGCTTCGAGTTGCAAAAGTTAGCAGATGAATGTGTTTGATGGGAAAAAGTTTGCTGCCATATTGAAGAAAGAAGAGTTTAAGTGAATGATTTGCTATTTGAAATGAGTTGCAGTTATTTGATTTTCTATCAGATGAAGATGTGAGAATGGGCAATGCACATCTAGAAAAGTGACTATGGTCTGCCTCCAATTATCAAGAACCAATTTTGGGTGTCTAAAGGTTTTGCATAGGTGACTTTTGCAGTTGTGGCCATATTGACGATTCACTGTACACGGAATATTGAAAATAGTATAATTTTTAATTACTATTTATATATTTTTGAATTTTCTCAGTATATTCGGATAACTTTAATTATGTCAGTACTGGCACTTTGTGGGACTTTGGTAGAAGTTAAAGAGGACTTTAGGTATAGTTACGTTCTTTGTGGGACATTTTTGATAAATCTCATATAATACCCCATGTTATTAAATTGATAAAAATAAATAAATAAATAAAGTGAAATATCGTAATAAATAAATAAATAAAGTAGCTAATTAGTAATTTATAAATAAAAATGAGTAAAAAGTAAAGATAATTAAAAAAAAGCTTAAGATAAAAATAAAATAATAAAGATGATCAGTGGATTATGTGCATGAAGTTTCTCCTATTTTTGGACAAAGGAGTCCTATTTAATGGATGAGGAGAAGAATGTGAAATATCTTTTCTGCGGTAGAATTATTGGGAGAAGGTTTAGGCACTGGCTCAGGTAGTTGATTTAGGACTTGGGAGTGGGTAGCTGCAGAAAGAAATGGTGCAGGTGAGCATATGGTTGAAATGAGAGTCATCCCCCACACATTGGGTGCAGTCAGCAAGATCAAAGTAGTGCAACAGTTCTAAAATCACAATATTATAAGTCAAGTTCTTCATCTCACAGGTTAGTTCTCATCATCCACTACTCTGGTTTATGTAATTATTAATGGAATCCTCTTTACGTTTATCAGTTAATGGTTTGAGTTTCTATATGTAATTTGTATATAATTTTATTAAAGTTCAGGCCATTGCATCTTACATCTCTGTAATGGTTTCCACAGAACACTGTGTATCACACCATGGGCCCTTGAAAAATATATTTTATAATCTATATACTGGAATAGAAAATGAGTTTTCTTTCCTTGGCAAAAATATACCAAAAGAATTTGATATAGCAACCCTGGAATCAATGTGATCTATAAAATAATTCACCCAAGATTTCCCTCCAACTTACAAATTTACAGTAACCTTGACCTTCTTAAAGAGATTTTCTCCACTTGAATTTCTGACTTGCAAATGGGTAGAGCTCATCCTTTTATAGCCTTCTCTCCTCAACTTGTTTTACAATTAATTATTTAAATAGGTCCATAGAGTCTTACACCCTCCTCTCCGAGAAATAATAACAAAAGGTTATCAGAAGGGTCTAGAAATGCTTCCTCTGTAGCATGAACAAACTCTTGAAGATGCTTTCCTTCTTGGAAGAATGGGCTTTTCTAAGACCTTCCAGGCTGAATGCTTCCTTATAGATAATCACTCCTTAACTACCCTCATAAAATAATAATAGATGCAGAGTCAAAGAGGGTGTTCTTCAAGGTAGGAAAGTACTCCTTGGATTGAAAAAAGAATTCCACGTCTCCATTAAAATTGGGTGCTTCAAACACCGCTAGGGTTTGCGACCAATTTGAAATCACTTCAACACCCAGAATATTGGTCATATTTTCTATTATGACCACAATTACAAAATGAAATAGCTACTCTGCACGTATTGGCATTGATCTATAGAGCATCTAGGGACACAATCAAAAGACATCCGCTCAAGATAGTGGGTGCTGCTAACCAACTCCTTACTAAGTGAATCTCATGGGCATATGTATCCCTACAACGAGGATCTCATAGAGCAACGTGCCAAATTAGGTGTTCCTTTCCAAATACATGGAAGAACAATTGTAAGTACATGCCAAATGTAACCTCCTACCTTGGTCCGCTATTCAAGAAGCTCATCTTAAAAATGTACATTAAAATAGGTATAAACGACCAAGTCAAAGGACAACTCATCAAGATGTAGTTCCACCTTTGATGTGGGATAAGGAAAAAGATGTTAAAATTTGGGTACCAGAGAACAAGTGGTTCCCTAAGTCTTTGATCTTTGGCCTAGGGAAAAGTGTCCAAATTATTTTTTACTTTTCTCATAAAGTGACTTTATAAGCGGTAAAGTTACATTCTAATTTAAAAGTGACTTTTTAAGTGGTAAAGTTACATTCTACTTTAAAGGTGACTTTATTAAAGTGAATGAAAAATTAGAAAGTGAAAAAGTGACTATGGAAATAAAAGGCTAAGTGGGTCTTTATTTAAGTGGGTGAGTTAAAAAATAGAAAGTGAGAATTAAATGCACATTTATTCTCATCCCTAAATCTAAATGAATCTTAGCCATTTGATCTTAGGGTAACCCAAAAGGTCATTTAGAGAATAAAAGGAGAAGAAAAGGGGAAAAGATCAATCATTTTTTCATGAGCATTTGAGAGAAAGAGAAGGGAGAGCAAGAAGAAAATTTCTGAGCAGTGAGGAAGTGAAGGAGAGCAGCAAGAAGACATTTCAGCAAATCTGGGCAGCAGCATTTATTGGCAAGCATCCCAAGGAAAAACCATACTGCAGAAGAAAGGCATAGAAATCGAGGAAGAGGGACAGCAAGTTTTGGGCACATTTTTCGACGCTAGCCGTACAACATTTAATGTTGTTTTATTGTTGTAAAATTTATGTTTTGGTTGTTTGCTGATTGGCACGATTTTCACACTGGAGTTCAAGCACGGAAATCGAGATAAGTTGTAATTTGTGGTTGCTAGAATTTTTACTGTGTATTTCAGTTTCTCTGTAAAAGCATTTTCAGAAATAAAGAAAAGCTCCCAAACTAGTTTTCCCCAAGAGTTGTAGGGGGTTGTTCCAGGGTTACATTGACCAAAAATCATTGTGTTATTTTCTATGCATGGCTATCATAATTTTGCTATGTTTTATTTCTGCAATTTTAGCAGTTGTGAAATCTCTAAATTTGTGTTTTCAGAAAAATATTATCATTTCCAGATTTTATAGTTTTTATCATGCTTGGATTTAAAAATAAATGCATGGAGTGATAAGGAAAACTGATAACCGAAGTGGGGGTTGAAATTTCTTCATGGTATCAGAGCTCGGTTCGCTAAAAAGTGCAGTTTGGGACAGCAAAGTGAAAATTACGACAAATTGATTTTTACACAGAAAACAGAAACCTTTACCACAGATTTGAAAATTTCAATTTGGTAGGACAGTGAAACATGTCTTTGGGTTTGAGAGTTGAAGACAGGTTGGATGGGCAGAACAACTACAGTGCATGGAAAGAGAGAATCCCAAGCATCTTTGAGGAAGCAGAAGTCTAAGGCATTATGGTAAATACCACACAGAACCCAGTAGTAGTACCTATTGACCCTGTACAGTTGGCAGAGTTTAACAAAAAGAATGCTAAGGTAAAAAGGTTGATTCTGGAAGGAATCAAAGACCATGTCATTCCTCATGTGAGAAGAAAGACTTATGCACATGAGATGTGGACAACCTTGACCAGTGTTTACCAGAGCTCAAATGAAAACAGAAAAATATTCCTAAAGGAGAAACTGAAGGCCATTAAAATGGCTAAGACTGACAGTGCTACAACATACCTCACAAAGATCACTTTAGTGAGAGATGAGTTGGCAGCCGTAGGTGAGATCATTGCACCCACTGAGTTGGTGAGAATTGCTTTGAATGGTCTCACCAAGACTTGGGAGAATTTTGTGGATTTCATTGTTGCACGGGAAAGCCTTCCCGATTGGGAGAGGTTGTGGGATGATTCATTCAAAATGAAATCAGAAATAACCATCTTGGGGCAACCAAATAGGTGGAGGAGGATGACAATGTGGCATTGTTAGCAAGACGCAAGAAGGGCAGAGCAAAGAAGCAAGCTTCCAACAATGAAGGCAAAAGCAAAGGCAAAGGCAAGCAGCAGAACAAGGGAAAGAACTATTCCAAAGTCAAATGTTGGAATTGTCAAAAGTTGGGACACTATGTTGTTGTGTGTCCGAAGAAGAACAAGAAAGGGAAAGATAAACCCATGGCAGCTTCTACAAAGATAGAGAGCTTCTCAGAGAGATTTGATTAGGAGTTTGGGTTCATAGCTTGTGAGGCCACTAGTACAAGATCACCTACCATACAGGTTCAGAGGGAGTGTGCATTCCCTGCTACTAGCAGAGCATCTTCTAGCATTTGGTATGTTGATAGTGGCGCTTCCCGCCACATGATAGGAGTCATAGAGTACTTCTCAGAGCTTTCAGAGGGTGATACTGACATGGAGGTAGTACTTGGTGATGACAACATTGTTAGAGCAGTCGGTGTGGGGACATTGACATTTGATAGGGGACCCAAACCTCACTTGAAAGTGTCAGATGTTCTATATGTACCTGGAATGAAGAAGAGCCTAATATCCGTCTTAGCACTTAAGGATAGAGGGTATGATGTGTTGTTCAGGAGAGGGCAAGTGCTTATATATCCTAGGGAACTCCAGCTTCTTTAGCTAGAGAGATTGGTGTGTGCCATGCCAAGGTGTACAAGTTCTCATTCCAGCCCCTGATGGCATTAAGTAGTAGCACCTGAGACAGGACCAACGACAGATCTAGCAGTTCATAGTTGTGTGAGATTTGGCATTGCAGGATGGGGCACATGTATCATGGGGCCTTGAGTACATTGCGGGAGATCACCACTGGTGTGCCAGATTTCAGTTCTGATCACCTTGATGTATGCAAAGCATGTGCTATGGGGAAGTTTGTCAGATCCCCTTTTCCCAGTAGTGACAACAGAGCAACTAGGATTCATATTGATGTGAGTGGTCGGATGTCTCATGTATCCTTGAGTGGCTATGAGTACTATGTTTTATTCATTGATGACCACTCCAGGAAGTCCTGGATTTATTTCTTGAAGACCAAGAGTGAGGTCTTCAAGCGGTTTCAAAAGTTCAAAGCTCTTGTGGAGACCCAAACAGGTAGGAAGATCAAGGTCCTTAGGTCGGAAAAATGGAGAGGAGTATACCCTTGGTGAGTTTGTTGATTTTTGTGCTGAGCCAGGCATTAGGAGGGAGTTCATTGTTCCTTACTAACCCCAACAGAATGGGGTTGCAGAGAGGAAGAACAAATCCATTGCAGGGGCTACCAAATCCATGCTTCATGATTAGGGATTACCTTTATTTTTGTGGGCAGAGGCCTGCAACACTGTTGTGTACTTGCAGAACAGGAGTCCACATTGTGCCTTGGGGAATGTGACTCCGAAGGAGGCTTTTTCTGGGAAGAGGCCTGATGTTGGGCACTTTCGTATCTTTGGGTGCCTTACATATTTCTATGTCCCCAACGAGAACAAGACCAAGCTAGAGCCCACTGCAGACAAGGGCATCTTTGTGGGTTATAGCGAGACCTCAAAAGCTTATCGGATTTATATTGTTGTGCAGAGGAAAGTGGTTATCAAGCAGGATATGAAGTTCGACGAGGAGAGAGCTTTCAAGAGGTCATGGGAGTTAGAGTATCCAGAGTCACCAGACCCTCAGGAGCAGCTGAGTCAATCACAGGGATCCAGTAATCAGGGATCAGGAGGTACGTCGATTACAAGTGTTAGGTCCATCAGTGAGCAGTGACTCTCAGAGTCAGGTGGGTGGTTCTTCAGGCAACATGCAGGGCAGTACGCAGAGCAATACACAAGGTAGTCCACTAATGGACAGTTCGCACGATACTTCAACATCTACAGGCACAGGTTCAGGCATGAGGTCAGTTGACAGGCCTTTAGAAGTTCAGGCTTCGGATGATGATGAGAATTCTTTCACTCCGGTGGGAGAAGTATGCTCAGGGAAGAGGAAGCCCAAGTGGCTTCAAGATACCTTGCATGAGGCCACATCAGTTGCTCGGCCAAAGAGACAGGTTAGAGAGAGTAGACCACCTGAGCGGTTTTGTAGTTACATGGCATTTGTAACAAGCATTGTTGACCCCGAGCCTTCTAGTTATGAGGAGGCAGCCAGCCAGCAGGTCTGGAGAGAGGCCATGATGGAGGAGTATTCTTCTATTATGAAGAACGATGTTTGGTAGGTAGTGCCGAGGCCTAAAGATAAATCAGTTGTTACTTCCAGATGGCTCTACAAGATAAAGCATGCTGCAGATGGCAGCATCAAGAAGTTCAAGGCTCGATTTGTGGCGAGAGGGTTCTCACAGGTAGAACGAGTTGACTTTGAGGAGATCTTCGCTCTCGTAGCTTGGTATACATCTATTCGCTCCATTATATCAATTGCAGCAGAGATGGGTTGGAAGATCCACCAGATGGATGTGAAGATTGCATTTCTCAATGGCTTCATTCAGGAAGAGGTTTATATTGAGCAGTCGCAGGGCTTTGAGGTGCATGGGAAGGAGTCCCATGTATGCAGATTGAAAAAGGCACTCTATGGCCTGAAGCGAGCTCCTAAAGCTTGGTACTCGAGGATTGATACATACTTGCAGCAATTGGGTTTCACAAAGAGTGAGGCTGATCTGAACCTACACTTCATTGTGGTGGATGAGGAGCCTCTCATTCCGGTGTTGTATGTTGATGACTCGATCATCACTGGTGCAGAGAGACTCATTGAGGGCTGCAAGAGAGATCTTGCTTCAGAGTTTGGGATGAAGGATATCGGCTTGATGCATTATTTTCTCAGATTGGAGGTGTGGCAGGAGGAGGGGCATTTCTTCATGGGACAAGGGAAGTACATTGTGGATATTCTTAGCAGATTTCACATGGAGGACTGCAAACCCATGTCTACACCTATGATCACTAACTGGAAGAAGCTTCATGCTTCTGACTCCGAGTTGGTGCATCCTACTCTATACAGATAGTTGATTGGTTGTCGACCATATATATGTTTTGCAGTTAACACTATGAGTCAATTCATGTGTGAGCCCAGGAGAGTGCACTCGGTAGCTGCAAAACACATTCTTCGTTACTTACAGGGGACTATGGATTTTGGTCTAGATTATAGATAGGGTGATGGAGTGACACTGGCAGGGTACACGGATTCAGATTGGGCAGGTTGTGCTTCAGATAAGAAGAGTACTTCCAGGTGTTGTTTTGGGTTGGGTTCGGCAATTGTGTTGTGGATTAGCCAGAAACAATAGCCAGTTGCATTGGGCTCAACTGAGGCGGGGTATATGGCTGCTAGTTTGGCTAGTTGTGAGGCCATATGGCTTCGCAAGATGTTGTTTGGTCTATTTGGTCAGGCATTGAGACCTTCAGTGATTTACTGTGATAATCAGAGTTGCATAAAATTCATGAAGAATCCAGTTTTTCATGACAGGTCAAAGCATATTGAGATCAAGTATCACTTCATTAGAGACTATGTCCAAAAGGGAGCTGTCAAGCTTGAGTACATTTCTACAAATGAGCAGGTAGCAGACATTTTCACCAAAGCCTTACCACGGGGCAAGCATGTATACTTCAGAGACAAGATGGGAATGGTCAGGAACACTTTCCTCAGTAAGAGGGAGTGTTAAATTTGAGTACCAGAGGACAAGTGGTTCCATAAGGCTTTGATCTTTGGCCTACGGAAAAGTGTCCAAATTTATTTACTTTTGTCCTAAAGTGACTTTATAAGTGGTAAAGTCAATTTAATTTAAAAGTGACTTTATAAGTGGTAAAGTTACATTCTAATTTAAAAGTGAATTTATAAGTGGTAAAGTTACATTCTACTTTAAAAGTGACTTTATTAAAGTGAATGAAGAATTAGAAAGTGAAAAAGTGACTAGGGAAATAAAACGCTAAGTGAGTCTTTATTTAAGTGGGTGAGTTAAAAAGTAGAAAGTGAGAATTAAATGCACATTTATTCTCATCCCTAGATCTAAATGAATCTCAGCCATTAGATCTTAGGGTAACCCAAAAGTTCATTTAGAAAATAAAAGGAAAAAAGAAGAGAAAAAGATCAATTCATTCTTTCATGAGCATTTGAGAGAGAGAAGAGAGCATGGAGAAAATTTCTGAGCAATGAAAAAATGAAGAAGAGCAGCGAGAAGACATTTAAGCAAATCTGGGCAGTAGCATTTATTGGCACGCATCCCAAGGAAAAGCCATACAGCAAGAAAAAGGCACAGAAATCGAAGAAGAGGGATAGCATGTTCTAGGCACATTTTTCGGGGCTGGCCATACAGCATTGAATGCTGTTTTATTGCTGTAAAATTTTTGTTTTGGCTGTTTGCTGATTGGCACGATTTTCAAGGTGGAGTTCAAGCACAGAAATCGAGATAAGTTGTAATTTGTGGTTGCTGGAATTTTTACTGTGTATTTCAGTTTCCCTATAAAAGCAATTTCAGAAATAAAGAAGAGCTCTCAAACTAGTTTTCCCCAAGAGTTGTAAAGAGTTTTTCCAGGGTCACATTGACCAAAAATCATTGTGTTATTTTCTGTGTGGGGCTGTCATAATTTTGCTGTGTTTTATTTCTGCAATTTCAGCAGTTGTGAAATCTCTAAATTTGTGTTTTCAGAAAAATATTATCATTTCCAGATTTTAAAATTTTTATCATGCTTGGATTTAAAACTAAATGCATGGAGTGGTAAGGAAAACTGATAACCAAAGTGGGGGTTGAAATTTCTTCAAAAGATGTCGTGTCTTCACGTAATGCATGGCACTCTCCTAAAAGCTTCAATGGTGTGAAATGTTTCCATGTATGTAACTTATTCCTTGGGATATGTGAAATACTTCAAAGTACAATTCAAAGTAAGAAAATGCATCATCATATGTAGAAAGCACCAAAAAGAGTGAATTGTTGCCACATGTGCAACAACGTCTCCAAATATGTGAACTCAACCATAGAACATGCCTCAAATAACATGAGCACAATTGCATCTCAAAGAAAAAGGCAAACACGTAGATCTCCATCTCTCCCAAGTCTGATGAACAAGACTATGTTAGGATTCATGATTCATACTAAGATCCCAAACTCACATCCTCATCACAATACTACTCGAAGAATGCCTCAAAATGCAAAAAAGAATCTTGCATTTTCAGGTGATAATAGGTTTCTGAGGAGACATGGCTCTTTTCATAGCATTACATGAGAATGGCAGATTTTACTGTCACCTAGTGGCCAAGAAGGGTCGAAAGAGCTTTCAACATTGATGAGATAATGGAAGAAAAATATGATTGGCACCTTATGCACAAGATACTTTCTATTAAGCTGGGAAGCCTGATGCAGTGTTATCCCTGCCAATTTGAAGATCCCTGTTTGAGAGTCAGCATGTAGGCAAAGAGATGAAGGTTTCAAGAAACCTTCTATTTTGAGGTGATAATAGGTCTCTGAGAAGACATGGTCCTTTTCATCCCGTTACATGAGGATGGCAGATTTTATTGTCATCTAGTGACCAAGAAGGGTTAAAGAACTTTCAACATTGATCAGGCAATGAAAGAGAAATAAGATTGGCACCTTAAGCATGAGATACTTTTTATTAAGCTGGGACGCCTGATGCAATGTTATCCCTGTGAGAAATAAGATTGGCATCTTAACCATGAGATACTTTTTATTAAGCTGGGAGGCCTGGTGCAGTGTTATCACTGTGAGTGATCATATAGACAAGGAGATGAAGATTTCAAGAAACCTCGATATGCATTTGAGTTAATCTGGCATGCATTTTATTTAACAAAGGGCATGGAATTGCACCAATGTTAACCTTCAGCATGCATTTGTGAAGATAGCAGGTATTATTCCATGGCATGTATGTTCCATACTCTAGCGTACATGTTAAGGCATTCAGACTTCATATTCTAAAGCCACTGTAAATGGTGCTGACACAAGGAACAATTAGATCTGTGGAAGGTTGAAAGGTCTTTTATTAAATGAGTCAGGCAGAGTGAAAGAGTGGACATTACCTAAACTGTAGAAGGTCAAACAATTGGCAGAGGCTGAACCAACAGACAGGTGTAGCAGTTAAGAATAAAAACATTAAAAAAAGAGGAAAATAAATAGCAGAATGAATGGGGAGAAAGGGGTGCCTGATAGAGAAGAGAACAAGTAAGCAGGCTGATGTGCCCAACAGCCTGGCAATCATAGCAGTTTGTAAATTAATATAGATGTCTTACGTCATTTGTAATTAGTTATGCAGAAACTGAATAAATAGATAGGCCGAGTGCATTACATGTGGTTATACCCTGTGAAGTTTCCACATAAAAAACCTCCTGTGTTAAGGCAACCCTTGCCAGAGACTAGATACAGGAGAGTCAGGACACTCTCAAGGTACTCAAGGAGAATATACAGGTTGCTCAGAATCGGCAGAAGATGTACGCAAACCAGCATCGGACAAAATGCAGTTTTTAGGTAGGAGATCTTGCCTTCTTACGATTACAGCCCTATAAGCAATCTAATCTCAAGAAGAGCGGGGCGGAAAAATTTAAGCTGAGGTTTTATGGGCTGAACAAAATTCTTTGAAAAGTGGGCAAAGTGACATATGAGTTGGAGCTACTGAGTGACAGCAAAATCCACAATGTATACCATGTGTCGTGCCTCAAGAAGGTTGTGGGTCAGCAGGTCATCACTTGTGTCGAATTACCACCATTAGATGAAGAGGGACAGCTGGAATTGATTCCGGAAACGGTCATGGCCGTGCGCAAAAAGAAGTTAAGGGGAAGAATAATTCTAGAATACCTCATCAGATGGAAGAATTACCAGAGGAGGATACAACATGGGAAGAAGAGCGGATTCTGCAGCACCCAAACTTGCAATTGCTTGAGTGCAAGAAATCTTGGGCAAGGGGGACTGTAATGTCCTCTAGAATTGAGGACAAATAGGACTTATTAGCGTATCCATCCCCGTAGGCTATAATCCTCCATAAAGGGGATAAAAACCCAAAATACCCATTGTTGTGCAAATTTTGGGTCAGCTGGGTGAAAAAAAACCAAAACTGAGGTTTTGAGTAAGGTTCACTCAATCAATTAAAAAAGATGAAACCCCTTAGAAAGTATATAAACAGAGGAGGCTTGAATTCATTTTGGAGCATTGAATGTGAATCATTTCATCTGTTTTGAGCATTGGCTCTGAGGGTTTATAGACCCCCTTCTTCCTTGGTCGATTTCGGTGGTGAAAGATCCCACCCTAATTGACTTTTCTTTCCCTCTCTGTTCTGGCACAGGAAATCCTTTGAAGGCATACGGTATTTCTGGAGAGTTTTATCTACAGGCAGCGAAGTTTTCTCTCTTTTTGTTTGGATCGCCGAAATTGAAGGAGGGCAACGAAGTCTACTTGTATTCTGTCTGACGCAGAAACATAGCCTGAAGCCAAACGAAATCACTTGGTGATTCGATTTTGTTCTGGGCACAGGATTCTTGAAGTTTTGTCATTGGCACAGAAATGGTCTTCTAACAGACAGCGAAGTTGTGGGATGATTTCGGTATTAACACAGAATTCTGCATCCAAAACCAAGCTTGGACTGAACCTCGCTCTGGCCAAGACGTCCCTGTAAACAAGGTTCGGATATCTTCAATTAGGGTAGCAAAGCACAGTTTTGAACCCTGCAATTATTCAGAGACGGATTAAGAATTCTGGGAATGACATCCTCTTAAAACTAGCAAGAGCAAGCAAGCAGAAGCCTGGAAGTGGTACGTGTTGGCTTTTGATCGTGATCTGTGAATTCAGCACTAATTTGGATTGAATGCGAAGAGTTACTTCACACGGAACGTGGTCTTCGTGCTTCAACAGGAATCACTTCTTGTCACAGGAAGGACCCGTGGTCCCTCAACAGAGTGAAGTTGCAGGACACATTCTTCCAACAATCGGAAATCAGCCCCACCTGAAGATTGTGGTGAAAAATCGCATGATTTGAAGCTGCTGAACCAGACCCCGATTTGGAAAATGAATTAGGAGGACCGAATCTGTTTAGAGTTTTGGAATCATCAGTTAGAAGGAATTTTATAATTCTTGATTAGGTGAACTTTTATAACTGAACATTGGTATATGAACTGGAACGGATCAGCTTCCTGTTGGGACACAAACGGGACTTATGGTCTGGAATCAAGTTGTCTATAGTTGAATCACATATCACTGTTGCCATTTGCAATTATACATAATTGACTGTTTAGTTATCTTGTGAATGAGAATTTCCGTACTGATTGTTAAAGATTATAAGTGGCCAAATAGTATACTACACATACATTGTATTGAAACCATAGGGATAAATTAGGGCAAAAAAATTTACTGCCATATTAAAATTTTCCAGAAATAGAAGGATGTCCTGTGGGGCATTGGAAATGACTCCGTCGATTTCTATTTTTTTTAAATAGACAAGAAAGATCCATCGTGTCGGCCTAATAGGAAATCCTAGAATGTCACTATTGTGCCCAATATATCTGCCCCAAAACCCTAATTCCTCTGATTTTTTCAGTTTGTCATTTACCTGTCTTAAGCAACAAAGAACAAGAAATTTTTTTGAACAAGCTTCCTCTTATTATGATTGAGGCTAACACACCTAGATATAGCATTACAGAGGATTCATTAACACAATTCAATTTGGTTTCTCTTCAGGCTAAGCAGCCATGAGGTGGAGGTATCTATAAGCACTAGCATGTCACTTCCAGGACTTAAATCCTAGTGGAGGCTACGATCAGAGAACCCACACTTGCTAGAGAGAAAAAATTGGGGTTTAAATAGATTGACTTTTTTCAAGAGAGTTGTTAGTGGTGGCCAACAATAGGTATTTAAAAGTAAAAAACAATTTACAACTTTAGTATTTTGGATCAGTTTTCTCGATGTTCACTTTCAGTTTAATGGTGGTCAGCCATTGAACAAACTTAAATGTACTTGGTTAAACATTTTTAATTTTGATTAATGACTGTCAAAATTTTCTTTGATATCATTGCCAATTAATGAATCCAAATCATGATTTATATTTAATATTCTTGTCCAGTCTTGACTCTTGAATATTTTTATATCATTAGGGAATGAATCATATAATTTCATGTTTTAATTTTTCTAATCACATAATTGTCAGTTGTGTTTATTTAAATATAAATTTCTTTCATCTATAAAAAAATTTATGTGTGAAGTACCCCAACATTCCCCAACACCCTTATTTCAAAGAGTATAGTTCCTATCTTCATCCCCACATACTCGACAACTTTGCTTTCAGGTTTCTGAACCAAATGAATGATTGGATTAAGTAAACACAATTATGCAGATGTGTTGCAAAAGTTGGATAAAATTCCAACCCACAACAACCAGAAGGAACCTATTGGAGTCACACCTGGCCTATGATTCACCACATAGGAACTTGTACGATTCCTAAAAGAATGCAAATGTTGGCAAGATTATGGCATTAACTCAAACGAAACCCAACTCAGTGCTAATGACCCTTCAAGAGCTTGGTTTTAAAGTCATATATATTGCCAATTCAAGGTTGCCAATTGCAGATGCTTCGAACTAAACATTGGGGTGGATTGCATCCTTTTCCATGTAAAGGTTGCTAGGAATCTAGAAGCAAGGAAATTTCCTACATAACAGAACACCTTAAGAAAGGGAAAGAAAGGGAGCTACCCCTCTACTTTTGACATGGAAGACATCATATATAATGAAAGGTCTTACCTGAACAAGCAAATCTAAGGAATTAAGGAGTTAACCCTTTGCTAGATGAAAAGGAGGGACAAACTTGTTTTAATAGAAGGACCCACCACATACCCCAAACTAAAAGGTTGTTAGTACCATTTCAAGCAATCCACGCATCAAGTCATTCCTCCCTGATAGAGGATTTTACCTCAAAACAAGAGAAGTTGAGCTCCCAATTCAAGGGACCCTTCTATAGGTACAAAATCTAAATTGAGCAATCTTTGTCTTGGATCATGCTCTCAAAACTTTTAGCACTAATTTATGATCGACGAACAAACAAGTCAATGCAAACATGCCAAATCCATTCCCTGAACCTAAGTTAAAGCAATACAAATTGCCCTCTACAGCACCATTAGCAATGTGGATACTCCTAAAGAATATGAACATTAGTTGGCTGGGATCTAGGTGCACCAAGCAACAATGACACTAGAACGGGTCAAGACCTGGGGACGAACGACCCATTTACCTCAATGCAACAAGACTTGTATGGATTCCACATGGATTTCTTTTCTTCGAAACCAAAATTGAAGACTAAGATGAGGATTTTTATGTTGGGCCTTTTTTAGCGTTACACAAAATAATGAAGATATACCTCTGTACGAGTTGTAAAGCACCTCACTTTGCTTGACGCAATAATTATTTCTCATGCATCTTTTCCCTATACTTAATCCTACCTACAATTGTCCACAACACTTGTGGTTCATCACTTTAAGTTTCTTATCCTATAAATCTACATAATAGAGTCAATATCAAAATCAAAACAAACTTTTTCAATTCATCCAACTACCATTGAACTTATTATAAACGTAAAAACATTTTACTTTTAGGTTTTTAGGCCAAATCTTGGAGCATTGGTTGGGGTGTACATCCCGGAATCTCCCTATCCACCTTTGAACTTGCTATAAATGTAAACATTTTGTAGCTTTTTAGGTCAAATCTTGGATCACTGGTTCGGGTGTCCTCGAATCTCCCTCTCCTAGAGTCATTCGAATAATACGTGAATGATGCACAAAAACCCTGAACACCAATCATGAATGTTGATATTGCCATTTCAGTCCCTCGTAGACCTATTTCATATATCATATCCCCCTTTGAGAATTTTAACATTTTCTCCCCTTTCGGCGGATTGCTAGTTGAGCTAACCTCCATGGCCAATGTTAGTGAAAGTGTAGTCAACCTTTTGGAAATTGGAACTCTTCTGAACCATTCCTTCCGAGGTGTAGTTTCTTTTTTTACTTCTAATTCTTATTGTCTTATGTATTTTAAAATTTCTTGTACCTCTTCTAAAATCCAACTTCTGTGACCAATGATTCCAATCAGGGTGGTCATATCAAACATTTGGAATGAAGTTTCCTACTTCATGAATTATTGAACCTCATTGTCTTCAATATTTCAACTCGCTCCCATGCTTTCTATCTCTATCACTGATGTTAGTGCCCCTTACTCAACGCACTCTACCGTAACTAACATTCTTGACTTGTGGCTATCTCGACCCTCTCAATTTTTGGGCAAGATTCCCTTGACTCGGTCAAACCTCCTAACTTCTTGCCTTTCAAATTTCTCCTTGTTTTCACTTAGTTGATTTGGCTTGGAAGTGCTTCTTCTCTTTGTACATATCTCTGTTTTCAAAACTAACCAGCTCAGAACCAACTCGGCCGAGTTGGTCCAAGCCAGGCCAAAAAAAATTGACTTGGCCTTGGATTCGGTTCCGCTGGCAAGGTTAATACCGAGCCGGCCGAGTTGTCTAACAACTCGGCCGACTTGGTATTAACTCGGTCGGCTCAACCGAGCCCATATTAACCCGGCCAGGTTAGAAAAAGCGGCCCAGCAACCTATCAAACAGCGAATTTTTTTTTTAATGTTCTTTTAGGGGACTACAAACTTGTTCTTATTTTGCCTATGTTGTCTTTGGGGTCCATTCCCCTCTCCTAAACCCTATTTAACCCACCCAAACCCTCTCATTTTCTCACAACCATCTCATGCATTTGAGACTTGAGTGAGAATTTCAGTGAGAGTTTGTGAGGAGTTGTTGAGTTTATTTGTTTCTTGAGTCTTGGGCAAGCATTGTAGCTGGAGTGAGGAGCTTCTTGGGCAACCATTTGGAGCACATTTGCATTGAGGAGTTGGTTTGTTGAAGCAAGCTTGAAGAGGCAGTTTGTGCCTGGAAGTATTTGTTTTCACTTGTAAAAATTTGTTTTTGCTTATATAAATTTTATGTGCAAATCTGGAAATACTAAAGAGTGTTTTTTGTGAAAGAAATGAATATTGAATCAACGTTTTTTTTTTCATTTTCAGATTGTTTGCTTTCATTTCCAAGTCAAAAAATGGCACCTAGAGTGAAAGATGTTGCTTGGGCATATGTTGAAATGGTTGATAGTCAAATGCATTGCAAATTTTTTCCATAGGAAAATTAAGGAAGGTCCTAGAGGCATTAATAGGCTGAAACAACACTTGGCAGGGATTAGAGGCCAAATTACTCCATGTACCTCACCAGAAATTGGAGAGATTAGGAAGGATTTGTTAGCCAGCTTTGAGAAGTTTAAAGAAGATAAGGCTAGGCAAAAATAGTTAGAGGTTGAAATTGGGAGGAAGAGGAATATACGAAAAATGCTGGCTACCAACCCCCATTTTGATTTTGAGGGTTCTTCCTCTATCCCTTGTGCTGATGCATCCAACACCTTCTGATATGTTCCTCCCTCTTTTGAGTCTATTCAAGAAAAGGGAAAGGGTAAAATGAAAAAGGGTGATATGAATATCAAAAGTTATTTCACTCCCTCCTCTCCATCAGATGCACATGGTCCTCAAGTTAGTAGAAGTCATTTGCAGCCCACTTAGATGACCATTGGAAGAAAGAATTGAGAGAGACTGCTTGTGATTACATAGCTAGATGGTGGTATGATGATGATATCCCTTCAATGCTTCCTGTTCACCATATTATAAGCCTATGTTTGATGCCATACATGCTACTGGAAAAGGCTTCAAAGGCCCTACTATGCATGAGCTAAGGGGGTATCGTTTGCAGAAAGAAATTGCCTCCATTAATGAGTATTTGAAAGATTCCAAGGACTCATGAGCAAGAACAGGATGTACCATCATGTCAGATGGATGGACTGATCAAAGAAATCATACCATCATAAAATTTCTTATCTTCTGCCCATAAGGAACCATGTTTCTAAAATCAGTTGATGCATCTGATAAGGTAAAAGATGGAGAATTGTTGTTTCAGCTATTGGATGAGGTTGTTGAGGAGGTGGGGGTGGTTAATGTTGTTCAAGTCATCACAGATAATGCCTCTAACTATGTTCTTGCTGGTAAATTGTTAGAGGAAAAGCACAAAACCATCTTTTGGACCCCATGTGTTGCACATTGCATAGACCTCATGCTTGAGGATATTGGCAAATTAGATTGGGTCAAAAACACTGTAGATCATGTCAAAAGCATAACAAAATTTATGTACAATCATTCATTGATTTTGAGCCTGATGAGGAAACACACAGGGGGCAGGGATATTATTAGGCCTGCCATCACTAGATTTGCTACTCATTTTTTGACATTGCAATCTATGCTTTCAAAACATAGAAACTTGCAAAAGATTTTTTCCAGTGAATAATGGAATCAAAGCCGGTGGTCTCACAAACTGGAAGGCAAAGAATTGAAAAAGAAAGTTAATGAAGAAATATTTTGGAGAAAGGCAGCAGAAATTGTGAAGCTTGCTGATCCACTAGTTAAGGTGTTGCAATTGGTGGATGGGGAAAGATTGGCTATGGGCTTCATTTATGAGGCTATGGATCAAGCAAAGGAGCAAATAAAGAAGGCATACAAGGATAAAGTGGCTAAGTATGGGCCCATTTCGGCAATCATTGATGAAAGATGGAAAATCAACTCCATTGCCCTATACATGCAACTGGGTATTTTTTTAACACACGGTATCATTATAAAGCTAAGGCGACAGGAGCTTTAAAGGGGGAGGTTAGAGATGGATTGATTGACTGCATTGATCGCATGATCCCATTGGAGTGTGATCAGTTGGAGATACACCGACAAGCCACAACCTTCAATAGTGCCTCAGGTACCTTTGAGAAGAACCTAGCAAAGATTGCAAGGGAAGTAGATGAGTCAGGTAAACAAAAATTTCAATTTTCAAATTCTTAGTACTTATTTCGTTAAATCGTTTATAATTTAAAAGTTGGATATAATTTGTAATTTTGTTGAGCTAACTCATTACACTCCTATGTTTTTTGCAGCACAATGGTGGGAGGCTTTTGGTAGCCATTGTGCTAAATTGCAGAGGTTTGCAAATCGTATTTTGAGTCAAACTTGCAGTGCTACTAGGAGTGAGCGCAATTGGTCTGTCTTTGAGAGGATTCACACAAAGAAGAGAAACCGTTTGGATCAAAGACAGTTAAATGATCTAGTCTATGTCCAATACAACCTCTGGCTCAAACGCAACCAATTGCTGAACAAAGGAGCTAATTCTGATCCCATTGTGTTGGAAGACATTGATCCAACATCAGATTGGGTAGTGGACAATCATCCAGCAAAGTTTGATTCTGATGAGGATCTTGATTTGGATTTACAAGTGGAGGCATCACTTGAACATAATGTTCAGTTGAATGCAAGTCCTGCTCCACTTGTACCAGCGTCAGGGCCAACCCCAAGTACTCCAGTTGCAGACGCTTCTTTTGTGGAGCCACAACAGAGGTGCATATCTCATCTATCTCAGCTTGCAGCTGCTGCACAGCGTGCTAGTGCTACCACTTCTATATTTGCGGTTGGAGATGATGAGGAGGAGGAGCCATGGGGCCCCCTGTCTGACTCTGATGATGACCCATAGATTGATCCACATGATCTCGGCTCCTCTAGCAGTAGCCAGTAGTACTGGTCACAGTTTACTTTTGTTGTAGAGGCCATTTCTAGCCTCCTTGGTTATGTGTTTTTGTTTTGATCTGTATATCATCATCATGTATGTATTGGACAGTACACTGGGTGTCGTTTTGATATAATGGATATATACATGAGCCTGCTTTGATCATATGTTGTCTTCTATCTATATTCTAATACTGTGTGTTTCGAAACATGTATGAAAATCTTTAAAATTGTATTTTAAAAAATATAAATAAATAAATAAATAAAAATAAAAATAAATATTTAATGTATTTTTTACAACAACCAAGTCGTTGAAATCGAGCCGGCTGAGTCAATAACGAGTCGGAGTCGGAGTTAGAGTCAACCCTCGGCCGAGTCGGTGTCAAAGTCGGAGTCTTAAAACATTGGTACATATATATGCACAAAATCTATCTTAACCTTAGACTTCTTAACCACTGAGAGGTTTGGCTTTTTTTGGTTTTTTTAAATCCATCCCAGTGCTTCATAAATCTAGAATTGAAATGGATCCATGCTATTAGTAGCCCAGCAATTGAGTCGGGTTCAAAACCAATCTGCTGTCCAAAGAAACCTTCAAGATGAAACAATGAGAGTTAAGAGTCATAAGAACAAGCCTAAGCACTCAAGTTATGATAGCATTAACTATTATTAATCAAATTAGGTAGGCAGTCAGTGGGAAATTATATGCAGGGCCATATACCTTGGACACAATGAACAAACTCACTGCAAATTTTATCTGGGGTGGTCAGGTAGGGAAAAGGAAATATCACCTCTCGAAGCTTTCTTATATATCTGCTCCAAAAAGCATGGGTAGCTGAGGTCTGTTAGACCTGAGGTCTTTTGGGAAGGCCCTTCTTTGCAAGACTTTGTGGAGAGGGATACATGAGAAAGGCATTTGGAGCAGCATTATACAGGAAAAGTATATAGGCAGAAAGAACTTATCCTTTTGGTTCAGAAAAGGAAGGATAGGATCCTCACACGGATCTTCGATTTGGTTGAGCCTTCGCAAAATAGAAAGAATGTTCCTGAAGAATCTAATATGGCGCTTTCAAGCGGGGAAAAGGATTCTGATATGAAAAGACAATTTTCTGAGTGGCACAAAGGAGATTAGTGTTCTTGAATCATTATTGATTTTTCTACACAGGAAAGGCATTTTCTTCTGGGACGGCCTGATTGCAAGATGGCAAGGCTCAATCCCTATCTGGTGTGATGCTGAAAGTTTGCAAATGCCGGCTGAAATTGCCATGTCATGGGATCATATCAGGACAAGACTCAGGAATTGTGGCATTTTTCGCTCGTCAGAGCATGACTGTCTTATATGGCGAAACTCAAATAGGGTGGGTTCCATCAGGGTAAAAGATATATATCTGAATTTGATTAGTGATAGACAGTATTCAGGTGACTCTTCCTTCCCGTGTATTTTCTGGAAATCTGGGTGTCCACCAAAAATGGTCTTTTTTGCATGGTTGTCCTTCCATAATAAGAATCTTTAGTGGGAGAATTTAAAAAAGCGTGGATGGCAAGGTCCGGGTATTTGCTCCATTTGCATATCTGCCGAGGAAGAAAACTTTCATTTATTTTTAAATTGCAAGGGCTCTCGTCAAATATGGCTACTCCTGGAGAATTATTTTGGGATCCAGCACATGTCTCATACTTCAATCATGGAAGCATTTGTATGGTGCAGCAAACAAAGTGCCTCATGGAGATCAATATTTATCATTACATTCTGGTGTATTTGGAAGTGGCGGAATAATTATATCTTCAATGACAAAAGAGTTCCGATGATGGAAATTTTCTCCTCCATAAATGCTCTCTATGAGGAAATTCCGCATTCCTCTCCCAAACAGAAGGAGCTGTATGGTAAAAATCTCCCACAGGTGTCTTCTTCTCTGCCTAGAGCGTTTTTCGATGGTGCTGAACAGAATGGTTTTTGTGGCTGTGGTTTTCTTATTTTAGCAAACAAAGACAGTCTTTTCTCTATTCATTGGAATGGGGGGAGGGGTACTAATATGTTGGCAGAGGCGATGGCTCTCGCAGGTCTCATAAGTTTCTATCTCTTTTTAAATCTTCAAGCTGTTTCTATTTTTGGGGACTCAAAAGTTTTGGTGGATTATGTTGCTGGGAAAAATACCATCTCCAGGCCTCATCTCATGGGGTGGTTAGATCGGATCAGGTTCTTTTAGAACTCCTTAAAAGGTGGCTCAGTAAATTTCATCGGCAAGGAACAAAATCAAATGGCTGACTCCTTATCAGAAAAAGGTCTTCAATCTGCTCCGAGGTTGTGGCATCTTCAGGTTTCCACTGATGGAAAATCCTTTTCCATACAGGAATTTTTCCATCCCAATTTCTAGTTTTTCTTTCATAGTTCTCTCTGTCTTTACTTCTTTGCTATATAAGATGCTGGCTTCTATGTTCTATGTGTTTTGGTTGAACAGGCTTCATCTCAATCTCTCGGCGCTCTTCGGATTTCATCAAAGGGTTAAAGGAAAGAAATGATTTCAACGCATTTTCTGCGGTTTAATTTCCCTTATTACTTTTTCAGAGTTCGATCGATGATAGAACAGAAAATTCAGCAACCATAAAACTAAATAAGAGATGCCATTCATGAAGGCCACGAAATTGAAGGCAAAATTAAGGGAATATTTTTTGTACTTTACCGGCATAATTAAGTGTATAAGAGAGGCCACTGCATCCGCGCGCTTTTACCCCCAGTCTCAGGAATGCTTTCTCTCTCATGTTTACGAGCTGCCTAATCCTGGCAGCCGCCGCCTCCGTCAAAGTTAGGGCCTGGCGCCTCGCGCTCGGGGCCGCCCTCTCTGCTAGTGCCTTTGCCAACATAGATAACGAACCTGATACCATTTCTTATTTCGCCGCCTATGTTATCATTCCGATTTGGAGGCGCAGGGTGTCAATCTTGGGACAGGGAAATCATAAATGTACTGCTGCCTTTCCTAGATCAATATGCCGATTCCACCTATATCATGGAAAACATAGAAGTTTCGTCGAGTGTTTCGAGGCTCTCAACTTCAAATGAAAGTCTCCTATCTCATGCTAAATCAACCGCCTCAATCTGCGTAAATTCTGAGTCCAGAATCGTCCATGACGTTTTATTACTTTATTTTTAAATGTATCGGTGCATGGAACGGTGTTCATTCGTCCATGTGTTTTTATGTATGGTAAATTCAAGGAACATCGTGTGTATATAGCGGAGGTCTCTACGCAACAAGTGGGCAAGGGTTCGGGCAAGGGTTACATACTTATGGACTAAACTAGCAATTGCCTCAAAAGGTGTAAAGAGAAGTCGATAGAAATGTGAAATTGAAAAAATTGTATTTTGGTTTAAAATAATAAATGTTATAATAATTCAATCATTCAAATTAAACCTAATCAATAAATTGCCCAAAATAAAATAAAACTTTAATCAAAATTATACAAATTATTATTCTTCGTTTCTCTCAATTATTTATATAATAAAATCCAATCAATCATCTAAAATAAATCAAATCAATAAATTTCCCAAATTAAATCCCAACCAATCAAAATTATTTGGGACGCTGCGCGGAGGTGGGTCCCTTGTCCCACAAACAAAGGGGTCTCATACACCAATTTGGTGTCTGGCTTGGCTGTGACCTTAAAATGGATATTATTATTATTATTATTAATAAATCTGAAACCATTGAAATTAAAAATTAGTATTTATGATTAAGCAGTGGAAATTCCTTGTCCCGCAAAACAGGGGTCTCAAACACCAAATTTGGTGTCTGGCTTGGTTGTGACCCTTAAAAATGGATATTATTATTATTATTATTATTAAATAAATCTGAAAACCATTGAAATTAATAAATTAGTATTTATATTAAGCAGTGGAAATTTTTAAGATAATAGGAATTTTAGCAAACAGGAAAAGAACTGGCTAAACCAAAAGAAGATTTATTTATAATTATAATATTTAACTATTCAAAATGATATATCAAATTAATTTTTTTATATTAATATTTAAATAATAAATAAGAAAAGAAATATTAATTAATCATTTATATATTTTAAAATTAAATAATTTTTTTTAATAAACTATATAAATCTAATTTTAGAGACATGTTAAATAAAATAAAATAAAAAACTAAAAAGAAACCCTACTTTTCCTAAACATCTTACTTCAAAAAAAACCAGCAACACAACCAAATCAAATTAAAAACATAGAATTAATTAGCCGGCCATGCTTTATACATAAGATGTGGCATGGGAGATGTTAGTTGACAATATTGAGAAATTGTAATAAGAACTTGGGCGTAAATCACATGTAGAAAGACCTATCACATGTAGAAAGACCTTTGATTTACGCCGAAGTTCTTATTACAACTATTATAGATACATACTGAGAACAGAATCCATAAAAGATACATAAAGTACAGATGATCTGAATACATAACTTTTCAGAAACGAACAAAAACACCATGTCACTTGTATCCAGTCAAGTCCAAAACACCAATGCTCTGCTTTGCAGCCTCGGTAGCTCAACTCCACTTAAGTCGCCAAACAAGTCAGAAGACTACTCTACTAAGAAAGAAAATGAATCAAGCTACGTCAGGTTCAATAATTAAATAACATTTTCTGCCTGTTTATATCGTACAAAAAAATTATCTCGGAGGCATCAAAAGAAAACACAATTATATTGAATACAATAAATACAAAACCGTGTATGATTCCCAAGGCACTCTCAGAGCCCATCTGGAAAAGAGATATCACATAACGTCTGCAGCACTAATAATCTACGTTGCATTGGCTTCAGGAACAGAGGAAAAAGCGGGTAGGGAGAGCAAATATTCAAAAAATGGAATGCACACCTCCAAAATTCAGCGGATATAAATAATATTTATATATGTGGTATTCACCAAAAAACATGAATGATGAAACATTGAAGGAGAATTAAATATCCGACTGGCAATCATGATATCAAAAATATGAAAATTAAATATCATAATACAACATCCAAACAGAAATCACGGAAGTGAATAAGATGTGGAGTGCAAGTTAGAGCAACGCTCGTTTAGGCATTTACCCACCCGTCCCCAAGCTCCCAGCATGATATACAACCCGGTGTCCTCAAATTATCTAGGATCATGGGAACTGCCCCTTCAAAATATATATATTCCAGACCAGAACACCAATAGCATTCTTATGGCATTCCAAAGTTCACAAAATGCAGGATTGGAAGGTACATCAATTTTGTAAAGAGGACACATCTAGTGCAAAAATATAGGGAAAAGAATAAATCAACTCTTAGATCTAATGTCAAAATTTCAATTCAAGATTGGATATCTAAAAATATAGGGAAAAGAATAAATCAACAAAATTTCAATCCAAGATTTGATATCTAAAAATAATGATTCTTAACTTCAGCTTTTTTATAAAAAAACAAGATCCATCTATCCAATGACGTTTACCCGTCCACGCGCATATGCATTGATAGCCAATGGCGGTTTACTCGCGACAGTGTGTACAAATGGGTGCGGTGCGCAGCATGGAGAAATGTTCAACACCTCACTCTTTGGGATTCCCCAGAGAGGGAAATCCCACCTCCTGCCCTTTTTTCCTGTACTCGTCTCATTACACTCACACTCTACAACTACATTCTCTCCTGTCTTCCAGCCCATTTCTCTGGATTCAACCATATCACCACTTGCAACTTCAACTATGTGGAATTGACAGACCACTCCTTAGCCCACTTTATTTCACATTGCCCTCTTCTTCGAAATCTCAGTTTAGAAAACTGCGTTGGCCTGCAGCAGCCTGCCATATCGGCTTCCAACATTACAGTTTTGAATGTGTATAACGGTGTGGAGGCTTTAACAGTGAACTGCCCGAAGCTTAATAACCTGCATGTACATGTGATAAAGGATAACAATGAAGACGATGGTTCTCGAGCTCTCCGCCCATAACAACCCTCGGCCCATAACAAAAATGAAGGCCATGTTCCGCCATGTTCCGCCCGTAACTGAAGGATGAAGGCCCGTAACTGAAGGATGAAGGCCATGTTCCACCCGTAACTGAAGGATGAAGGCCCATAACTGAAGGATGAAGGCCATGGCGAGCAACTGAATGAGCAAGACCATGACGAAATGTGCACAAATATCAGTAGAGAGCATAGGGTGGCCTAAAAAACTGTGCACAGATGTCAGACGTACTCTCGTCATTGAAGGACGCCAAGTGTCACCCTCACAGAGAAAAGGACGACGAAGGTCCCTTTCAAAGGAAGGCCTATCGGCCTAATTATAACGTGAGTTTTCATGTAGCTAGGGTTCGATGCTTATGGACTAAACTCTAATGCATTGTAATATTTAACATTAGCTAGGAGGTTCATTTATTATTATTATTATTTTTTTTTAAATGGGTTGAGTTTAGATTGGGGTTAGGTTTATTGGACCATTCCTTATAAATGATTTTTATTCTAGATGTGTGAAAACTAAACTCTACTCAAATTAACTAGTTTACATTTTAGTGATGGGTTTAACTTTTATTATTATTCTAAGTCTAATTTTTAGTAAAAATATAAATTTATATAATATTAATAGTAAAAAATAGAAATTTATATAATATTAATTTTAACTTTATTTTGATAAATATGAATAGATTTTAGTAGTGGGTGGCCAAATAAGTGTGGATTCTATTTAAGAAAAATATGTATTGTTGTCTAAAAAAAGATTTAATAGTAAATGATGTTGATATTACAATGAATAGGGTGCATGTCATTTGGTTTAAAAATTACTTAAACCCCATAAATGATTAAGCAAAATTGTATATACACTAAGCTCACTAAAATCAACTTCCGCTCATGCTAAAGATAATGTTTTGTCTCAAGCTCTATGTCGGCCAAAATGTAGTGGTAATGAATCTAAGTATTGAAGAGAGTTTGGAGTCCCGCGTGAAAAAAATTTAATCAATGTTTCGGGCTAAGTATCACAACACATCATTAGGGGATTCACAGAAGAATCTAAGTATGTGAAGGGAACCTAGGTTGTTGTGGAGATCGTCCTCACACTAAAGCAAAAACAAAAGAAAACATTGCTTAAAATTGGATCAATTTGACTTTTCTCTTAATAAGTGAAGAAGAGGCAAATATCAAATTTTGCTATAGTTAAAGTTGTGGATAAATTATTGGCTATATCAACAAAGTAGAGGGTTGAAGCTATTATTTATGATGTAATACAACAAGTCCCACAAAGTCCCATCCTTTAACTGGAATTTGGAAAATTGACAAAGTCTCAGAATCACACACCTAGGAGACATAACTCTGTTTTCAAATAGACTAGAGCTCATACTTAATAATATCATCCAGGCCATGATCAATGGGAGAACTTTAGATGGCTTTAGAGTTACATTCTCAAACTTTTCTTTAGGGCAATAATTCTAAAACAATCTTATCCAAGCATTCATGTGTCTTATACAATCTTCAATCTCCTTCCATACAAAACCAATATATGAACATGAAACAAACAAGTGATAAGGATATTCATCACATACCTAAGAATGTGGACAATTTTTATGTCCATACCAACATTTCCTTTGCATAAAGTCCTAGGTAGGTATTATGCCATTAAGAATAACCTACATGAAAATCCTAGTCTTGTGTGGACATTTAAATTTTAGTATCACGTTAGACCACCATTCCAATGCTTGTATATCATATATCTCCATAAGAACCTTATGACCCAATTGTGGCATCCACCTTCCTCCAATAAAATTTCAAAACTATACCATCTCATCACCTTCTTGTTTTATTCTTACATGGTTGTTCTTCAAAGTTGGTAAGCATGCTTCCCAAATCCTCAAAGTTGGTGAGTATACACCAATTAAACCTCCTGAAGGGTCATCCATGACTCATGAAGTTCTCAACTACTGGGAATCCAAGTTGGAAAGTCAACTGTCACAATTGCAATAATCAACTACAATGGATGTTGAACAAAAAATGGAGAAAAATAAGGAAGAAATGGATAAGAAGCAAATAATAACAATGCTTATTGACTCAGGTGGTACTAATAACTTCATTGATAAAATATTGGTAGAATGCCTCAATTGTTTTGTATCTTTAGTGACAAATTTTCAAGTTTTAGTTGCTAATGGAGGGAGTATTGATTATGTGGGAAAATGCCACAACAATAAAATGAGTATGGGAGAATATAAGTTTGAAATCTCAATGTATGTCATTCCAATTGGAGGTGTAGATGTTGTTTTATGGACTCAATGTTGAGAACATTGGGTACAATTTCTACAAACTATAATGAATTATTCATTAGTATTGAATTGGAAGGAGTTCAACATGAGCTCAAAGGATTAAAATCTAGATCTTGTTAAGCCCTCAACTCTCATAGAATGGAAAACTCCTAAAAAAGGGTAGTTGGAATTGTGGTTGAACTGTATTCTATGGAAGTTAAGCAGGAAGATGAAATATTCCTAAGGAATTAAAGGAATCTTAAAGAAGCACTATAGGGTCTTCCAAGAACTTCCCAAAGGTCTACCTCCATCTAGGGATCATGAACCAAATTGAATTAATACCTAGAAACATTACTCTTAATAAAAGGATTTATAAATATCCTCATCAACAAAAAGGGGAGATTGAGAACATGGTACAAGACATGTTAGATTAAAGTATTATTCAACATAGGAGGAGTTCATTTTCATTTCCAATAGTGATGGTGAGAAAATAGATAATTCTTGGAGGATGTGTGTTGATTATAGATACCTAAACAAAAACACCATTAATGATCAATTTCCTATCCGAAAATTTTTATGAGCTATTAGATGAGCTCCATGGAGTGGTTGATTTACAAATATTGATATTAAATCATAATAGCACTAGATTAAATTAAGGAAATAAGACATCCCCAAAGCAATTTTTGGAACACTGAAGAGCATTGTGACTTCTTGGTCATGTCTTTTGAGTTGAATAATGCTCCTTCTACTTTTCAAAGCCTTATGAACAAGATTTTTCAACACTTGCTTAAAACATTTGTGTTGGATTTCTTTGATGATGTTCTTATCTATAGCAAATCATGGGAAGAGCACACTAAACATGTGTAACACCGCACCCCACATTTACCCGCTTTTACAAGCTCTCCAGGATAAACATGAGCTAAGAGTTACTATGACATGACCCAACATCCAGGTTCTAGTTATGGAAGTGGGGTCTACCATACTAAAACTCACTACAACTTCCCAGGGACACCAAACCACATAGATGTATTAAGACATCCATTGATGATCTTACCCTAAGTTGGAACTATCTTTCTCCTTGACTTGACACTCCAACTGCATGCATGCCAAGCTGTGCATGCGACTAGAAGGCTCCAGCCACACACAGAGGCCTTCCTTCGTGTGATTACAATCAAGATTTCTCAGTTAAGAGACTGTGGCTACGAAATATGTGCCACATTTTCAGGGCTAACCTACAAGCCACTACCCAGAACTGCTCAGAACTCTCCATAATCAAGTCTAAGATAATCACAAGTATGCATAACCTATACTTAGGCTCAGGTATTTCCCAAACATGATAGTCACATGATAAACATTTAGAAAAACATATGGTAGCAATAGGAAATGAATGCATATTTGTACATTGTTTCCTTAGTTTTATCAAAGAATCATCGAGAAGGCTCACTGCCCTCTCTAGATAGCTGCAATAAGACTAGTTATCCCGTGCATTCACATAACCATTCAATAACTTATCAAGCCATAAGAAAGATCCATAACAAGAGCACGTAATTTAACCATGCATATAACCAAAATGAAATCGTGACAAACCAGTCGTATAATCAACACAATAACCAATACATGTGCTTATTGATCTCAATAAGAAATAACGCATAATAACATATACATAAAGCCAACCAAGTTAGGGACTTCTACATACCACCTAACCATAGATTGGGCTTAACCAAATCTCTCTTTTATCCAATCATCCTCTTGCCATATTCCAAGCATGAATGTGAGATCACATGGGATAAATAAAAAAAAGAACCAACTAGGGCTTCCAGAGTTTAAATCACCTCAACCCTCCACCACAGTGATTTCACCTAAACCGGTCCGGAAATCACCAAAACCAAAACTAGCTTGGATGCCTCCAACTTCTTCACCATACCAAGAGGAATTTTCCTGTCTCCACACATCTGTTAAGAGTTCTAGAAGAATTCCCATCTCCACCCTCAACGCTTGGGAATTTTCCTGAGACCACCTCACCAAGATCTAAAATCTACTGGTCATCCAAATATTAACCAAAACAGGGAACCCACTACATCATGGCTATCCAAGAAATGGAAAGGCAAGTCTGAAACCATTGTCAATACAAGAAAATCCCATGCCAATGACAATGAAATAACCAATAACCAAATTCATGTACTATGCATTCAAATATCAACAAGGAAATCACACATCTAACCTACTACCATCAATATTCTCCTACTGTAGCTTCTTTTCCAACCTTCTTCTTCGTTGGCCCGATTTCCTTTGCTTGCTTTTGTCCTAGTTCTCTCTCTCCAAGTCCAAGTGAGAATGCCTCAATGTCCAAGTGAATGTTAGAATGTTGCAAGAGTAACCAGGAAGTGATCAAGAGTAACTAAGAGTGATTAAGAGAGGCATGGAATGTTCTCCCTCTCCTTTTTGTTTCCTTTTCCTTCAATTTCCTTCATTTTCTCTTGCATGCATATTCTTGTCTCTTCATCTTCCTTTTTGCTATTTTCCTTTTTTCCTTGAATTAATTGTCATTATTGCCCTTTTTCCTTTGCCAATGTTAATGCCAATTTCCATAGCCAATAATAACCAAAAGTGATGCCCACTTTAATGTTTTCCAGTCATTCAGCTTAGAATATGTGTCCCATGACCTTGGTTTACTTTATTTACATGGAAAATCAAACCGAGGTTGTTACAACATGTGGATAAAGTTCTACAAATTCTTGAGAACAATCAATTATATGTTAAATATCCAAATGTGCTTTGCGGAAATAAGAAATATAGTATTTTGGTTATAATGTTTAAAAAAAAGGAGTTAAGGTGGACCGTCAAAAGATCTAAGCTATTAAAAAATGGCATATTCCTAAGGACATCAAGGGTCTTATAGGATTTTTTGGACTTACATGATATTGTTGGAAATTTGTGAGGAATTATGCATGCATTGTAGGCCCACTCACATCTCTCTTGAAGAAAAATTCATTTGTGTGCAATGACAAGGCTATTTTGACATTCTCTCTATTAAGAATTCCATGTCATCTACACTAGTATTGGAAACACCTGATTCTGGGAAAACATCCACAGTAGAATGTGATGAATCATGAAAAGGAATTGAAGCAATGTTGACACAAGGAGGGCGACAATTAGCTTTTGAAAGAAAACAACTCAAGGGAAAAGGTTTGGTGAAATCAATGTATGAAAAAGAAATGTAAGGAATTCTACATGCAATAAAAAAAATGGCAACAGTGTCCTATTGGAGAAACTTTAAAGTTAAGACAAACCATGATAGCCTAAAGTACTTTTTGGAGCAAATATTGTCAGAAGAAGAGCAACACAAATGGGTAGAAAGAATACAAGGGTTTGATTTTGAAATAATCGACAAGAATGGGAAGGACAATGTGGTAGTGAATGCTCTTTCTAGAATGGAAAAAGCCTCAATCTTATATTTGATTACATCTTCTATCCTAATATGGTTGGAAGAAGCTCGTCATGTATGGAAAAATGACAATAGTACTAACACAAAAAATACAATGTATAAACAAAGGAATAAACTCTTTAGAACAATGGGAGTGGAAAGAAGATATACTTTGGTACACAGGTAGGATATTTTTATGCCCTCAATCAAAATTGAAGCAACAAATATTAGGCAATTCCCATGACTCTCCAATGGTAGGACATGTAGGGCTTCATAAAACATATCAAAGGATCAAAAAATGTTTTTTTGGGAAGGAATGAAGAAAGATGATTCAAAACTTTTCAAGTGAATGCAAGATATACCAAAGAAATAAAGGATAGACAGTAAAATCTATTGGGTTACTTTATCCATTACACATACCTAGACAAAGATGTCAAGAGATGTCAACGAACTTCATTATAGGGTTACACAAAATTAAAGGTAAAGATTCCATTTTTGTGGCCATCGATAGACTCACAAAATATGCACATTTTTGTGGAATTCAAAGTACATACACAACAAGCCAAGTAGCAAATTTTTTTATGAAGGAAATTCATAAACTTCACAATCTTCCTAAGACTATAATAGTAAGTGATAGAGATCCAAAATTCACAAGTAATTTTTGGAGTGAATTGTGGAAGATGGTTGGAAAAACACTGGTGATGAGTTCAATCTATCACCCACAAACGAATGGTCAAATAGAAATAGTAAACATTTTTTTAGAGGGGTATCTACAATTCTTCAAATAAGCAATCTCAATGGATGAAGTGGCTTCCTCTGGCAGAATGGTGGTATAATACTAACTATCGTACGTCTATTAAAATGACCCCATTTGAGGCTATTTATGGATATTCAAGTCCTAGGATCTCATATTTTTTACAAGATAAGTACAAAGTACAAGTAATAGAGTCATATATGGAGAAGAAAAAGAAACCTTGACTATTCTTTTAAAGGAAAACCTTTAAATCACAGAAAACAAGATGAATCAATAAGTAAATAAATATTGAAGTGAAAGACAATTTGAGGAGGGTGATTGGATATTTTTGAGGCTACAACTTATAAGCAATCTATACTCAAACAAAAGAAGAATTAGAAATTAGTTCCAAAAATTTATAGGCCCTACAAGATTATTCACAAATTGGACAAGTGGCGTATGAGTTAATTTGCTTTCTTCTCACATTCATAAGGTTTTCATGCATCTTTCTTAAAACAATATTGTGGGACAAACTATACCAGTGAAAACAGTGCAAACAAAAGTTTCATAATTAGATGAAGAAGAAAAGTTGATTCTTGAACCAAAAATGGTTATATATCAATGTTCTCCATCTCTTCGAAATAGAACTGTTATGGATTACCTAATCAAGTGGAAGAACATGCCTCTAGAAGACGCTAGTTTGGAAAATAGTATTTCACAAAGAAACACCCTCGATTACAAGTTTTGAGGGAAAAAGTTTCTTAAAAGAGGGGGGCTATGTTATGGGCCCCAGACCTTATATTAAGGCTCTAATAAGCATTTATTATTAGTTCAATTATTAAATTAGGAGGTCAGGTAGAACCTTTCATGGTACCATTTTATTATAATTTACCTTCTCATATTATATAATAATATATATAATATATTAATATAAATATATATATATATTATATATATCCTAAGGAGACCTAGTCCTAGGATCAACAATCTTGTCGTGTACATTGTATTTATTGTAAAAGGAGGTTTCACCCTTGAAGTGGATTGTAATTATTGGTTTCTTATTATTTTTATTGTGCAAGGTTCCTACCAATTACACTAAGTTTACTTGTCTCAATAATAAGAAAATAAACGCCTTCAGAAAAAAAAATCATTGGCATGTTAATTCATTGTTAGCATCCACTTCAAAATTTTGAAGTTGGAAAAAAGAGAAAAGTTGTAGATCTCTTACCTGAAGAAACCACCTCACACATATTGTTCAAATGTGTAGAAATTTCTCTATAGATCAGCTAGCTTTGATACCATGTGGAAATTCTGCAAATCTACCTCTGAGATCTCTGTAGAAAATCTGACTATAGATTAACCCGATAATGCAATATACCAAAGCAAAATACTATAATCTACTTCTACTATCAATTTGCTTTGCGGAAGCTTAAAGATTGAGCAAGATTGAGTTGAACACATATAACTAGAAGAAGAAGAATCAATGCACAATACACATGAAAATACCGAAGGGAAAGCCTCAGCTAAAAACCCCACTATCTGTATTATCATACAAGGTGGAAATAGATCAGAATTATACAAAGCCTTAGCTCTCACAGCTAGCCAGCTCTCAGTACAATCCTCCTGGATTCTCACAGGCAAACTTGGCTTCTCACAAGCCTTCCTCTCTACCCTCTAAGCTCCAGTTTCCTTGCGCAATTTCTCCTAGGTGATCCTCTTGTTACCAAGTGGAAAATTCTCAACCAAGTGGAACATTGATCTCTCACACCCTGTCAGAACTACACAATCCTCAAGGAACCTTACCTTGACTACATGCATGAGTTTCCTTTATAGGAAAACACATGCAACTGATAGTACATTGTCCTTGTCTTTAATATCAATTGGGTCTTTCTCATAATAGACATGCATGAGTGGGAATCTTCAGTTATCTGGAGTACACTGGTTGAGTGCATGCATGCATCAACTGACTGATAACACACAATTAGTTCCTCAAATAGTTTGGAACTAATTTAACTGGACTCAACTCTGTAAACTGAGCTAACTAATTACAACTCAAATATAACTCAATCTTATCTCCTTAATTAAGGGATAATATCCTTAATTTAAGGGATAGTTGTTGCATGACTGTAGAAAGACTTCTAACTTGAATTTCTCCAACTAATTAATCCATAGTGAATTAATTAATTATTTCCAAGCAACTGGTGAGACTAAATTCGATATTAATTCACAATTTTAATTCAAGGACAAATTAAAATTGGAATTTCTGGATTCTATTTTTATCATTTCTTGTTGTTATTTTCAACACTCCCTCTCAACAAGAAAGGAATTCAACTCGATCTCGATCACGAACCTTTGGAATGTTATGCATGCAACACTTCTCTCTAGTGTTGTTGCTCTAGCACTTCAGAAACAAATAAAACATCCAACCTATGCATCTGTCATCAAAGTCTCTGACTGTTATTTCCTATGTCAACTAAAAACTTTGTGCTTCTGCTGACTCTGCCTTACTGCACTGTTGTCAATTCTTCTCTACGCTCTTCAGTATCTAATTGCTCTAGCCTCTGTCACTTTGACCTCTAACTGCATCAATCCCACTGATTCCTCCTGCTACTATGTACTTTAGGCTCCCGTAGCAAGGTACGATCCATGAGATAAAACCTCTCAATGGACCCTGCCCAATTTCAGCCTTCTTGGGACTATCACTTCACATTGCCCCACCTCACACCTAGAGGTATGGCAGCATGTGATCCCTCTAC
>APFE030254724.1:170413-207265 GCA_000404065.3 Pinus taeda
ACCCCAATCCTAGGGTAGCCGATTTCGGCTGTCAAGAAATTTATTACTGCTATTATTTCAATCAATTATAATCGGTCCATTAACAATTATAATTGATTAACATTATTCTATATGTATTTGTATCCAAATCCTTATTTAAATACATTTAATGCCATAACTTAATTAATCACATTATTTGGCATATTTAATCATTACATAAACGTAATCTTGCTGACAGTATTTGATATCATAATCATAATGCACGCATGTCCAACCTAATTATTGTAATTAGACGTCTCTAAATCCAACACTCTCTACTTTCTGCTGAAAAATCATCATATATTTGGTTTTCAATCAATACCAAACTGGCATATAATATAAACTTATGATAATTATGTGCAACCTTTATTTTGAATCAATACAATATTATGCTTTTTCGTACTGGGAAAAATAAATAAATCCCAATATTAAACTTTTCCATCCGTGTTTATCATTATTTAACTCATCATTGTGCATCGTAAACCATGAAACAAAAATTATAGTGGAATTAAAACATTGAAAAGACTTTACCCATAAGTAAAGCTTTATTTAAAGAGTAAGTGCATTGTTTCACTTATTTTAAAATTGGTGTTAAAGACCATGTTGTAGGAAACATAACGCAATTATTTATATGAGTTAACTTTATAAAAAATTAAACTATGGTACATGTTTGTCTTGATAAAGTTTCTTGCTCCCATATGCGAGAGGTACGAGCATCGATACCCACATCACCACAATATAAAGCTAAGGAGAATTATTTGCTTAAAGTATGGTTTAGGCAGGTATAAATATAACATGTTTATATTTTCTGCAAACCTTCACATAGACTTGACCTAAAATAAAGACATTGTTTATATGAAGAAACCGAAGAAGTAAAGACATTGTTTATGTGAGGAACCCGAAGAAGTAGAAAGGCAATGTTTAAAAAGCAGTAAAAGAAAGTTTTGGTTATATTTAAAAAATTTGGTAAGGATTTTTTAAATATAATTAAACGCTGTTAAATTTTATATATTTAGGTGTTTTAGAGGTTTTTCATGGTATTGAATCTATTTCTACCATCAAAAATATAATTCAAACACTGTATTTACAAGATTTTTTGAAATCTTTTTGGATTCCGACTACTTTTTGAAATTTTTTACCTAGATTCCAACCACTTTGAATTGTCTGAACAATTCCTCCACCTCCATAAAAAACTCCACTTAAAAAGTTCTCATTATAAAAAATCTCTAAAATATATATTTAGAAACTCTAAGATAAATTATATAGATGCAATGAACAGTATCTTACAGTATCTTATGTTGATCATTGATCATTTATTGAAGTGGAGTTTTTCAATGCACTTATAGTGAAGGTACGTATAAATTTTAAATGAACTAAGTATATTTACAAAAATAATTAGATAAAATTATTAATTAAGTCACGTTAATCCATCCATGTGTCACGATACAATTTAGTAGATGGATGATGAAATTTTTAACATTTATGAAATAAATATAATAAATATAAAATAAATCTATTTTTTATAAAATATATTATATAGTTATATATTTTAAATTATCTTTATTTTATATTTAAATTTAATTAAAAGGATTAAAAATTATTAAATTTAAAAGTAAATAATTTAAATTATTAAATTTGGAAAATTATTTTTATAAACATTAAAAAATAAGATATAAAGTGTTTAATCAATATATATAATACATACATGTTTATTATTATTATTTTTTCTGAATTATGTAAAAGTTAAAAATAAAAAGAATAGGAGCTTGATTTTTCTGATCCAAATTTATAATGGATCTATGCTGATTTTTATTTCTTCAAATATCATGTGCAAATTATATGTATAATTTAAGCATTTGATTTTTTAGCCTTTTATGAAAATTAAATTATATTTATAAGTAGAAAATTCTTTAATCTTTATCTCTTTTGATATAATGTATAAATGAGTAGTTTGAATATTTGTTTTTGATTTTTTTTTTTTTTTTTGATTTTTTTTTTGTCAATAAAATAAAATAGAATTATAATTAATCTATGTATGTATCATTAATGTCACTATACAAACTCAAAAAATTTAGCAAATTCAGATTTAAAAAATTATAGCATTAGACGCACACCTCAATTCTTGATTTTGAAAAAGAAGGCTCAAACACGTAGCTCACTATGTTAGGATTTTAATGGGGGTGCAATAATTGAGGCACTTGCTACTGTGTCCTGCTCTTAACGCAAGTATAGTAATTGCGCTGGATGTAAGCTAGTTTAACTTGTTTTAAAGGTCTACACAGATTTCTGTGAATTTAGAAGTACACATTTTATTTAATACTGACTTAAGAGATCAGTGAAAATGATTACCCATACACAAAGTGCTTTTTTTCTTGCAAAGCATTAACACATCTGGTGTCATTGTAGGAGTACTATTGACACAGACCATCATCATTTGGAAATAAGATGTGAACAATGTCAACAAATCAGATGTAAGAAAAATATATTTAAATAATAATAAATAATAATAAAGATTAAAGTTTAACTATTGCATTTTTAGTCAAAATTAAATTAATATGCCGTCTATAAAAATAACTGATGGGTTATACCTGCTGTGGTAAGTATAATAAACCAGAGAGGTTGCGTAGCAGCTAGAAAACAATGTTGTGAACATCGTTGTTTATGCATAATCAAGAAAACAGTGTTATGACAAACTTGTGATGAGAGACCAGTCTCGACACGTTTGTTCAACGAGAATCCTGGCTGCCTTGCCTTGCAATTGACCCACCAAAATAACTAAATAGAGGTATGGTCCCCACGACCCAATGGTTCCTTCGAAGTAATTGACGCACTCTTGTGCAAATGTATTTCTTGCATCGGTACCCCGATCTCAGTTGACCCTCGTCCGATCCGGCAAGAAGTAAGACGACCAACCATTCCATCCAGCGATTTCTAATGGCGCCCCAAAACCGTATAGTAAAGAGCAAGGTGTGATCTATTTCTTGGTAACAGAAGGCTGCTTGTGTAAATCCGATTGAAGTGGTGGATCCGGGAGGTATTGGTTCTGTGCATAAACTAAACAATAATTTTAGTAGCATGCCCCCAAACTATGAACCAACATTGAATTTGACAAAATAACTTTATGATGAAAATCAGAATCGAAGCCTCAATCCCCATGCAAAATGTAAAAAATCTCAATGCCTATTACATGACTTCTTAGTTAGGCAACAAAAAAATAAATTAGAGACTGCCCTATAACAAATGTATGAAGGTCTAATGTGTAAAAATCGGTATGAACCAAATTTGAACTTCACTGCTTTCCCAGCATTAGAGTATTGTTTGCACATCTTTGTATCTCAAGCCATTTCAGGGCGGATACATCTGAAGCTTGCGAGTTCCCAGTGAATTTTAACGTCTATTTACCTCATAATTCCCATCGGAGGCGCTACTCTGCACACATAAGGTATGCTTATTTGTGCTTTTTTTCGTAATCCGCGCCTCATTTCATTTGATTCTTAAAACTTCTGATCGAATCAGAAATAGGTTTTGCACATTTTCTAATTGCAGTAACTGAGGACATGCTTGGCTATGGATGGTGGCTGTGTTGTGACTATAATACATTGTATTTACGTTTGCTTCAACATCAGTTTAACATGATCACTATTTGATTTTTGTTTTTTCGGTTTTTGTTCTCTTTTAAAGCATGATTGTATTAGTAATGAGGAGATATGCATTAAGATGGAAATCTGGGCAATGAACAACCATTGTTTCAAATATGAAGCCTAGACTGTCAAATTAAGTATATGGCACTCGCTTGTCAAGGGGATTGTGGTATACTGGTTTAAGTCGAAGCATTTTCAGTGCTGAATCCTGGGTGGATTTTGGCAAAATAGATACTGGTCATCAAGGATTACCAATCACATCGGCTGATTTGAGCTTTGACTAAATTTGTTGGCTGCTTTTGAATCTATAATTCAGAGTTCCTTTGTGTCTTGGTCTTGATGCTGTTATCGGGTTTTCACTTCATGATTATTCCGCCAACCTTCTCCATGACAATGAATATCAATCCCTCCTTGACATAGTCCATGGGATTCACAGTGAGGCACCTATAAGCCATGCAGACATTGTAAGTGACAAAAGTGCTTTGTCTAACCAAAATTATAAACTACTAACTTCATGTGCCATATGGACCTCACATGAAGGCCACGCGCCTTACTACTCAGTTCCCCAAAACAACCATGCAAGACATGGAGGATGCCACGTGATTACTTGGAGTCTCTCTGTTGAGCTTGATTACCTTGACTTTGATTGACCCCTGCCAATGAAATTTCCTTTATGCCTTGCAATTGAAATCTGCAATTGAATATCATATCTACAAATATTCTGTAGTAATCTTAAGAATCAGTGCAACATACTTGCTTGCAGGAGGGTAGTGAATAACGACATTCATACTTAGTTACTTGGTTGCATGAGGATAGCCAATACCGGCATTCATGCACAGGGAAAATGGCTCCAGAAGATAACTTGAGGATAGTCAATAGCGGCATTCATGCATAAGGAAAATGGCTCCAAAAGAGAACTTGCAATACAAGATGGGTATTGGCTACCACAACAGTTTTTTAAAACTTAGAAGAGAACTTGCATACAATATGGGTATTGGCTACCGCATCGGTTTCTCAAAATTCATTATTTGCTCTTTGCCAGCCAACCCGCATCCGAGGTAAAGCAAGAGACATTCCTCAGTGTACTCTGTAGCCACGATGTTTTCCCAGTATTTATAGAATGCCATACAATAAGTAGCCAAAGATAACTAGTGATGCTAGCTAATCCATCTTCCCTTTTGTTCAATTCGACTCGGTGAAAAGTTTAAAAGGCATAGATTTAAGATTGTCAATAATATTGTGGTCTAACTAGTGATGCGAGACAATCCATCTTCCCTTTTGTTCAATTTGAGTCGGTGAAAAGTTGAAAGGGCATAGATTTAAGATTGTGAATAATATTGTGGTTGCAGTGGATGATAGTGAGGAGAGTATGCGCACTTGTGAATGAGATGTTTGAGACTGCAAACATCTCTCAACAATTGAGCAATTGAAGCAGAGAAAGAGAATAGTTAACTTCAATAGTTAATTTCAATATTGCAAGGAAAAATAAAGGCAATTTCAATATTGTAAGGAAAAATAAAGGCAACAAAAGCAAAATAGATAATGCAGGTGTTTGTAGCTTTGTTCAGACTTCATAGGAAGCAGCGTTCTTCAGACTTCTGAAGAAGCCAAGCTAATGCCTCCTGCCGCAAAAGGAAAAAGGAAAATAGACAGAAGCTAGAAAATGTTGTGGGAAGACAGGTATTACTCTTCATGAGTCATTAAAATCTGTCTTGTTCTTATTTCTCTTATTTGGTCCAATAAGAGAATCAAAGCATTAGAGAAAATATTTGCAGAATTAAAGCATTAGAGAAAATATTTGTAGTGTGGCTTCAACATCTTGCCATGAGAATCAAAGCATTAGAGCAAATTCCTATTTGAGAAATCCACAAAAAGATTGACTGTGATAGAGTCTTTGGAAAGCCGACTGCCATATATTCTTTGAGAAATATGCAAAAAGGTCGGCTGCGATAGAGACTTTGAATTTGAAGGACAACTGCCATATAGTCTTTAGAATTGAAGAAGAACTGAAGACAAGTGGCCACAATCTTCAGCACTGAAGACAAGTGGCTACTGCCATGCAAAATTTCAACATATTTCAACATGTGTTACTACCATGCAAAGTTTTCAATATGTGTGATGTCTACAATCTTGTAACCTCTTAATTTTTCCAAACATGAAATGTCTTCAAAACTAATGTTAGCATTAAATAATTGACACTGAAACTTTCGAGATCAATTGACATTTATCCTAACTTTTAAGTACATTTTGCCTCGATATAAGGCCAAATAAGATGTTTAAATCACAGTTTCGTCAGATTGGTCAAAATAATAGTAAAAAAAACCTATAAATTGATGAAAAAGTGTTTAAAATTTTTGTATAAAATATAAATTAAAAACATTAAATTTATATGAATTAAGTAACTTGGTTCTTGTGCAAAACTAATGAAATAATGATTACAATAGTCGCTGCAGCCCCGAAGAGGCGGGGACTAAAATGATATGAAGTATGAAGACCCACGCATTTAGTACCATTTAAGTCATGCCCCCAAATATTAAACTGTGACTTGGGTTTTAATTTGTAAGCCTTTTCAAAAGTTAACCACCCAGTGGGTTCCCACCCAATAAAAACTGAAACTATCTGATTTAAAAGTCTCGACAATTGAGCTTTGTTGGGTCATACTTGCCTCGCACTCTCTCTCCTCCAACAAACATGAAAGGGCATTAAATTTAGCTTTAATGCTTTCATAAGTTTGAATATATATATTAAAAGTGTGTAATTTAAATTCTAAAGTCTACATATATATTTTAATAATTTCATTATTATAAAAGTCATATATTATATATATATCAAATCTTAACTTTAAAGTGAACGTTGTTTTAAATTTATATTAACATATAATTAAAATTTCAACTTCATAATTGATTTTTAAATCATATTTTAAATTTAGATTTTATTTTCATTTAAGTTTAAGATCATTCAATTTTTTTTGGAATAGTTAATTGACATTATATTTAGGCATAAGTTTAATTTATGAGAGAGAAAATTGTTGAAGCAAATGTGAGCTCATTTTGATGGTGTAAAATAGATACAGAATTGATTCCAACACATTTGAAAATCAATTTCAGATTTAATATAATTTTTAATCTTTTGGAAAAATAAATTTTTGTAGCTTGAAATATTTGTATATCTGGGGAAATTCACACGTAAAGGTACATGAGAATTATTTTCTGAGCAGAAATTCAAAGAGGTGAACATATACTTATTTAAATTTATTTATATTATATATTTTATAGTAGAATTAATTTTTCTTTTTCTTTTATTATGCAGGAAACTTATCAGGGAAGAAGTGTACATCAGATCACAAGTTGTCCAGGAAAGGATCAAGAAAGCTTTTGAAAAAAGGACTAAGGCAAAAGATTTTTATCTAGGAGACAAAGTTTTGAAATTGGATTCAAGAAGAGAGGATAAAGGTAAACATGGGAAGTTTGACTTCCCATGGAAAGGCCCATATATCATTTATGCTTTGAGGGGTAATAATGCTTTTTTCCTCAGAGAATTGGATGGCACAGAAGCAAAAGGAGGACCAGTTAATGGTCGAATGCTTAAACACCGCATAGCACCTAGTTATTGATTTCACTAATCACTTGTACATATTCTATTTTTCAAAAGTTTAGTGTTGATTGGATAGTGAATTGTTGGAGTTGAAGCCCGAAGAGAAGGCGCTAATCTTCAAAGGTTTTACCATCATAAATAACAATAATGTAGAAAAGTGAAAGGGAAAAGTTGCAAGCTAATCTTCAATCTCTTGGAACAAATGTTTGGGAAATCGTGGAAGGAGGATATACATTTCCATCAACAATTGCTATAGATACGACAGGTAAAAAGCAATATGAAACCAATGCTAAGGCCGTCAAAACATTATTGGGGAGCCTGTCACAATCAGATTTTGTCAAGGTTATGCAGCTCAAAACCGCCAAATAAATATGGGACAAGATCGTTCTAAGCTATGAAGGAGACAATCGGGTAAAAGGTGCAAAACTACAATCTCTCAGAATTCAATATGAAACTCTCAAAATGCAAAATGATGAAGGTATAGCTAATTACTTCCTATGTATAGATGAGATTGTTAATCGCATGAAAAACTTGGGTGAAGAGATAAAAGAAGTTACTTTAGTTGAAAAGGTTTTAAGATCCTTGTCTACTAAGTTTGAATCAAAAGTTTCTGCTATAGAAGAAAAGCAGGATCTTCAGAGTCTTACAATGACACAACTGCACATAATCTTAACTGCTTTCGAGATGAGAAAAGGAGGTCCATCAGATATGAGAGAAGCTTCATTGAAAGCTTCAGGAAGAGAAGAACTCAATGAATCAGGACATATTTCAGAAGGAGAGGAAGAAACAAACTTTGTCAAGAACCTTGAACAAGGTTCCGGAAGATTCAGAGGTAAATTACCTTTCAAATGTTTTGCTTGTGGAAGAGTTGGCCATTATGCTGCCAAATGTCCTTACAAGGATAAGCTTGATAAAGGTAAGGAATCAACAAAATGGAATAGAAAACAAAGTGTAAGTAAGAAGAGCTATTATACGCATGAAGATAGCGAAGGTTTATCAAATAGTGATGAAGATGAAAATAGTAATGATTATAGACTTTTGATGGCTTTTGAAGATGAAGATTTCTTGGATGCTTTAGATGAAGATGGTATTTATGAAGAAATCTCTAAAATTAAAATTTGTTTAGAAGAAAAGAATATGATTATGGATACTCTGACATTCCAACTTGCTGAAAGGGAAAAACACAATGAAAAATTAGAATGTGAAATTGTGGGTCTAAGAAAGGATATTGAGAAAAAAAAAGCTCTCAATCTTAGATTTTCTAAAAGATCAGAAACCCTAAATGAAATTATCAAAGTGCAATGTTCTCCTCTGATAAAGACAGGTCTGTGATATACTGAAGAAGCACAGAAACCATCCACCTCCACTAAAAGCTATCTTAATGCAATAAAGAGAAATGAATAGTTTCACAATCGTCAGCAAGGGCATAAAGTAGATCACCAAGTAAATCGAGGTCAATCCACTTCAAGGATTAATAGAAGCTACAACCAACCTCAGGTAAATCATACTCAGTTTGCTTCAAGAATGAATGTCAATGGAAACTACAATCACTAGGTCAGTAGGTTCGATAATCGCAGGAATTTCTTTAATGGCCAATGTTTTTCATGTCATAAATTTGGACACAAAGCTGCTCAATGTGTTGCTTAAAAGACCGTCATGACTAGAGAAGCACGAAATCAAAAGAATGAGACAGGGATCATGAAAAGGACCTACAATAACTTTTCACTTCTTGAAAATGAAATAGAATGCTCTATCTGTAACAACTTCGGTCATGAAGATTTTGAATGCAGGAGCAAATTTCGGCAAACATCGCAGAAGGAGCAAACTTCATTGGGTCCCAAAACTTGGAAAAACAAAGAACTACAAATAGAAATATGTGGTATAGCCTTGTATGTAGAAGGACAAGAAAATTAGTGGCACATCGACAGTGGATGCTCGAAAGACACGACAGGTGATAAGGAAAAACTTCAGTCATATAATGCCTTAGAAAAGGAAAATAACGTCTCATTTGGAAATGATACTCTTGCTGTCATAAAAGGTAAAGGTTCTGTTCTCTTAAAAGAAAAGGTTAAAGATGGGAATGTTATGTATGTTGATGGTCTAAAGCATAATCTATTGAGTGTCAGTCAAATGTGTGATCAAGGAAATGAAGTAGTATTTCGATCAAATGGATGTGTTGTTCATGAGCTTGATACATGAGAAACAATGATCAAAGGTATAAGAAATCCAAATAACCTATACATACTCAAGGGAGGACGACAATAATGCTACCTAAGAAAAAATGATGAACACTGGTTATGGCATAGAAGATTGGGGCATCTAAGCTTCTCTCAAATAAGAAAAGCATGCAGATTCCAAGTTGTTCATGATCTTCCTGATATCAACATTCTAGAAAATACAATATGCAAATCATGTCAATTTGGTAAGAAAACCAGAGCTCATTTCCTTGAGAAGGAAGGATCAACTAGTAAGCCTCTTGAACTTGTTCATACTGAGTTATGTGGTCCATCAAGGAAAAAGTCACCTTGTGGAGAAGAATACTTTATATTTTTCATTGATGACTTTTCAAGAATGTGTTGGATAAGACTTCTAAAGCATAAATATGAAACATATGAAAAGTTCAAAGCCTTCAAAGCATTGGTTGAAAATGAATCAGATTGCAAAATCAAATACGTCAAGTCTGATCGAGGAGGGGAATTTACCTCAGATGAATTCTTCGACTTTTGTGAAGAATATGGATTAAAATGGGAATTCTCTACTGCAAGGACTCCTCAGCAAAATGGAGTGGTAGAAAGGATGAACAAAACTGTTCAACAAATGGCTCGTGCCATGCTAGGTGAATCTGGAACTCCTGCAACCTTCTGGGGTGAAGCTGCATTTGTTGTCGTCACTATTCTCGACAAAACAAACATTCGGGTAAACAACACTCAAACTCCACATGAACTTTGGTATGGTAAGACTCCTATTGTAAAATACTTCAAAGTTTTTGGAAGCAAATGTTACATCAAAAGGACTGATGGAAAACTTGGCAAGTTTGAACCTAGAGTAGATGAAGGCATTCTCCTTGGTTACTCTTTCTGAAGTAAAGGATATAAGTGTTATAATAAAATACTAGGGAAAATTTTTGAAAGTATTGATGTTGTGGTTGATGAAGCAGGCCAAGATCCAAAGCAGGTAAAAACCAAAGATTATGAAGAAGATGAGGATTATGCTTCCACATCAAATCAAACTAATTCTGAAGAAGAAATCAATGAAGCACTAGAAGAACAAATGGCAGTAGAAGAAAAGACTCCATCCAGGTATGTTTAGAAAAATCATCCAGAGACTCAAATTTTGGGACAGAAATAGGCAGGGGTGTAGACAGGAAGAACTATTATAGAAGCTTCAAGCTATCTAGCATTGCTTTCCACCATCGAACCTCAAAATGTACATGAAGCATGCAAAGATGAATGTTGGGTCAAGGCCATGAACGAAGATCTTGAGCAAATTGAAAAGAATAATACTTGGGAATTAGTTCCTAGACCTCATGATAAGAATATCATTGGAACCAAATGGATATTCAAAAACAAGCTAAATGAAAATGGAGAAGTTATTAGAGATAAGGCTAGACTTGTTTATAAAGGATATGCTCAACAATAAGGTATTGATTTTGAAGAAAATTTTGCACCTGTTGCTAGACTTGAAGCCATAATAATGTTCCTTGCTCTTTCTAGCTCTCAAAACTTCAAAGTATACCAAATGGATGTAAAATCTACCTTTCTTAATGGAGACTTAGAAGAAGAAGTATATATTGAGCAACCAGATGGATTCATCCTTGGAAATGATCCAAAACTTGTATGCAGACTTAGAAAAGCTCTCTATGGTCTAAAACAAGCTCCAAGGGCCTGGTATTACCGTCTTGACAAATACCTCCATCAAGAAGGTTTTTAAAAAGGATCAGCTGATAGCAATCTATATACAAAGATTGATAATGATAAATTTCTAATACTTGTTGTGTATGTTGATGATATCGCTTTTGGTAGCAATGAAGAAGCCATGAGTCAAAATTTTGCTTTGGTAATGCAGAAAGAATTTGAAATGTCCCCGCTTGGTGAACTCATATATTTTCTTGGTTTACAAGTTCAACAAAATAAAGATGGCATTTTTCTATCACAAACCAAGTATCTCAAGCAGATATTGAAAAAATATGGCATGGAAGATTCTAAACCAGTATGTACCCCTATGGTAACAAGATGCAGTCTCAGTTCAAATGATGAATCAACAATAGTACATCAACCAACCTATAGATCCATGATTGGCAGTCTGCTTTATCTAATAGGTACCCGACCAGACATCATGCATGCAGTGGGAATAGTTGGAAGATTCCAAGCAAAGCCAAAGGAATCACAGCTTCAGGCCGTCAAAAGGATTTTCAAATATCTTCAAGGAACATAGAACTTTGGTTTATGGTATCCTAGGGATACAAATCTTACACTTCATGCATATACAGATGTAGATTGGGCAGGAGGCGTGGATTATAGAAAAAGAACTAGTGGTGGTGCATTTTATAATGGGTTCCAGATTAGTATCTTGGTTTAGCAAGAAACAAAGTTCAATTGCATTATCTACAGCTGAAGCTTAATATATGGTTGCTACATCTTACTGCACACAACTCCTTTGGATGATGCAAACATTGCAAGACATTCAGATTACATGTACTCCACCCATCTCCATTGTATGTGATAATACAATTACAATCAGTATTTCAAAGAATCCAGTCATTCATTCCAAGACCAAGCACATACCTATCAAATATCATTTTCTCTGTGAACAAGTGCTTGAACAAAAGGTCAAATTGGAGTACGTTCCCTCCAAAGAACATGTTGCTGACATATTCACCAAACCATTGCCCAGAGAGACATTTGAATATCTCAGACAGAATTTGGGAGTAGTTGATGCATCATCTTGCTGTTGAAACTTATTTTTTCAGAGAAAAGTGGTTGTATGTGAGTTTCGTGAAGTGTATCCGCATACATACATCAGTTGCTATGGATAAAGTCGCGTATATGTTGGTTTGAAGAAAAATAGTGGGCCAAACCCACGATGGAAAGGGCTTAATATGGGTCTAGCATTGATCATTTTGCAGAAGTTTAGGGGGAGCATCGACAACACACTTCAGCATATCAGAGAATTTAGCATGTACTCAGTGGGAGCATAACCCCTTTCCCTTGATGACAAAGGGGAAGAGTGACTTGGGGTTTCCATCAAGTTTAAAGGGGGAGATTTTTGGCATTATGACACACATTTGGCACTATGACATAAATGTTGTCCTCAATGGAAACTCTCACAGATGACAGATCATATATCAGGCTCACAGAATGAAGAAAGAGAGGTATACGTAGGTTCCCATTGACCAAGCCACGTGTACATGCAGGTTCATAGACCAAAAGGTATGTATGGAATACACACACACTTTCACGAAAGAAAAGGCGCGTACATGTTGGAAAACTTGGTTTTGGTTCGTGGTATTTGGTCCATGGTATCTTGTCCGACGTGTTGACCCTAGATATTTGGTCCAAGGTATTGATTCTAAGTGTTTTTGGACCATGGTATTGAGTAAGGCCCAAGACTATAAAAGGAGGAGAAGATCATTAAGCAAAGGCACTCATGAATTGAATATCTAATGAAGAGCAAGATCTAGAATACAGGTGATTGGGTTATGGTGCACAGCTGGATCTTAATCAAGGATGAACTTGAGCACTTGATGAAGGATAAGTTCTATTGATGGGTGAAGATCTTAAGGCTTGAAGAGAAGTATCTTTGTGTGGTTTTGATCTTTTATCTGAATAATTGGCACATGTCATAATCTGTAAATATGATGATCTGGGTATAACTGATGTCTGAATATTTGTAAAGGTTAAAATCATCATTTACAGATATGTACGCAGGTTCATTATAGCAAAGGTGCATATACATGTTGGTTCAAAATTTCAAAAGTGCATATACGCAGGTTTTCCTTGATACAAGTGCGTATGCACATAGGTTTGTCACATTGAAGTAGCGTACATCTCATAAAATATGCTTTAGCTACTTCTGATTGCTGTTGCAGTGTTCTAGGTTCTGGCTTGGGTTCTGGTTACTATTACTGTATTCTGGTTACAACATTCAGAGAAATGTTTGTTTGATTCAGTTTTGGTTGGTGCAAAGGAGATCGGTTCATGCAGATATATTTGATGTTTGATTGATGTTATTGATGGATCTAGTCTGAAAATTTATGAAACGTGGTCCCTGGAAGAAAAGAGAAGGTTGTAACCTTCTGTAGGTTAGCACCTACATACTAGTAAACACATCAGCTAGTATAGGAGCTAGGGGGTTGTAGCTCCCTTCGAGGAGAAGCTGGAGAACAAGAGAAGGTTGTAGCCTTCTGCAGGTAGAAGCATGTGTACTGGTATAAGACCGCACTAGTACAAAATATTGTAAAAAGATGTTTATTATTAAAAGGAAGATAGAGACGATTGCAACAGGTGGTTTTCACCCACATTGGGTTTCCACCTTATATCTTGTGTTCATGTGTGTGACTATCTGTTCTATTTTTACTTCTCTTGATTACTATTTATATGGTTATGATGCTCAGATTTAAGATCAACATATGAATGATTAACTAAAATATAAGTTTACAGGTTATACACTAGTTTCCTTATATACAGTTGCGTATATGAATCAGAATATGGAAATGAAATATTTTTGAATTGCTAATACTGATTCACCCCCCCTCTTAGTATTATTTCCAACAGAACTTAACCCCTATTTCAATTGGAGACCTACTAGACAAATTTCCCAAGATTACCACTGCCAAAATTGCTGAAATGCTTCAGACCTTCATCAGGGAGGAAAAGCATGTCCCAATAGAACCTCCTCCTTATGTGGCTACCATGTTTTCCCCATTTGGTCAAGATATAGTAGCAATGATCTCTTGTATTTTAGGCTATACCACCAGTGAGTAAATAGATGAAATCATTTTAGCCTTCATGTTCATTTTTACTCTAGGACAGCTCCCTGCTATCATGTATGATTATGCCAAGTACATAGCTGATAGGATGCATGAACAATTTTTGAGAATAAGTAATGAAAGAGTGATTAAATATTCTTCAGTTTTGTACCACCTTTTCTTATACTATCAAGCTTACAGGTTCCCATTCACTCTCCAAAAGCTTGACAGTAAATGTCATCCTAGGTCAGTAATTTTTTAGACTCCTTTGATACATAAACATGATTCCCCATATCCATACACAAACTTAATAGATCTGTTTGTATATCCTGTAGTAACCACGCTGCTAGGAAGTCCTCCTCCAAGAATTAGCTCAGACATCAAGAGGATCTTGCATCTATCAAAACAATAAAGTGGGAGATTGGTACTTGTACCAAAATCACACAGAAATCAGGATCCATGGTTGTGAATTGGCCCCATATAAATTGCCAAGATACCTCCAAATGAGGTTATTTGCTCCGGAGTACTATAGGCAGATAATCAATTCAAATGAGGTACATTTTGTTAAAGCCAAAAAGAAGGCCTAGCTCAGAATCAAAGATCAACTAGGCCCCTTTCTATGCAATAGCAGAGAAGCTGGAAGAGAAGCAGAAGAAATCCTTCAGAGACTCAAACTGAAACAAAGCTTCATATGGAGATATGATCCTTGTGATTTCATCTGAAACAAAAGACAAAAAAATAAGATGACTCCCTACATTCACCACCGAATACCTGAAATAGAAAAATATGAAAATCAGTTGGAATGGGTGGAGAATACTCTAGTGGATAGAGATAGCACTGAAGTTGTTGTTGAAAATGCACTAATTGATCTAGAGAAAAAGCTTGATGAAGATTCTTTCCTGCAGGTGCCTGGAGAATCTCAAACACCAGGAGAATCTTAAGCACAAGGAGAATCACAAGCACTTAGTAAACAACACACAAAAGAAGAATCCTAGGTACAAGAAGAATCAGAGCATCTAGACCTATCAAAGGAATCAGGTCAAACAGGTACACAACAACCCAATATGAGTACTCCCCCTAACTTGAAAACTCCTCTAAGTGAGGAAATAAGCCTCAAAAGGAATAGGGAGGAGGCCATACATTAGGCAAAGCAACCATACAAACTTATGCAGAAACTAGCCAAGTCAAAAGGCAGAGATTAAATCTTGTCTCGGAGCAAGAATTCACAAAAGAGATAGTAGGAGCCACTAGCATAGAGAAAGAAAGAAGTAGGCCTACTACTCCTCCCGGGGGCAAACCAGAACCTTCCACATCTCATAGTCAGATGTTGGAAAGACAACAAAGTGTGGAAGTGTCCCCATTTAGGATGCCAGCTGACCAAGACCAGGATATCAGAGAAAAGTACAAGGAAATAACGGCTAGAAATGAAAAGCTAAAAGCCCAAAGCTATAAACAATACTTAAAAATGGCTCCTACCATCCAGACAAGGCTAATGTTAGCCTATGATGTGAAAGAATGCAAAATGAAAATGACATTCATGAAGCCTATCACACAACAACCAAGATAAACAACTGACTTCCAGAAGATAGATTCTGAAGTGCTGGCAAAGGACATACATTCTATTGACTAGATCGAGCTGCACAAACAAACAGGGGAGATGGTATATTCCACTTTGACAAGCAAAGCCATTGCATCCCACCAATTGCAGAACTCTCTGAATAATATATCAGCTCAATTCCAATTGGAAAAGGCCTCTTCACAGGCAAAAGACACCAGAATCAAGTCCTTGGAGGACTTAATCATAGAGTTGGGACACGATCCCAAAGATGTAAAGGCCACTCAAAATTTAAGAAAGAAGAAGGATGATGTCATAGCTACTTTGAAGAAGCAACTCAAAATTCCACCATTGCAACATCCACAAACAACAGAAGTCCAGGAAACACAGAAAGGACATGAAGAGCTTACGGACTTGGTCCTCGAGCTAAATGACCAGTTGAAAGAAACTAAGAAAGAATTGGACACATTAATTCAGTCCAAACATAGTGAATTGGCCACTACATCCACAACTGCCATTCCCACAGTAACAACTGTAGTCCCTTCAACACTGGAAGCTTCTTTAGCACCAACAACTCCACCTACTACAACACTTCCAGTCACAACAGAATTCACCACAACAGGTACTTCAACAGAAAAAACAATAGAGTTACTGAAAGCCATGGAGGAAATGTCCATCTAGGCAACAGAGCTTAAGAGGCTTAAGGAGAACGTGGCAAGCTTAGAAACTGATTGTCAGCTTGTGTTAGGGTCCCACCCTAACCCCCTTATTTATGTAGTAGGATCGAGTCATAGTAAAGAGTCAATAAAGCCCATATTAATAATTGTAAGTGTTTAACCCGTATTTAATGACGGGACCACAATTAGTTGCAAATGGGCCATGGTATTAGACAGATGGTGTTAGAGTCGGTCTAGTTATCCCTCCGTTAGAGATCAAAGCTCTTTTTGCATTTCATGTTTAGGTGTCCCATCAGTTTCGATCAGTTGCATTTCGTTAGGCATGCCATAACTCTGACGGAATGGTTTGTGTCACTCATTCCCCTCGTGCTTGGCACTGCTGGTTCATGTCTATTCATTAAAACAAAGCTTCAAAGCTCATTTACAGTCATGTTTTAAATTTTTAGGCCTTAGGTCTAGGGTTGAGTCAATTTTGTTTTGGAAAGTCTAAGAAGACCAGCAGGCCAGAGGGATGTCTTTGATAGATGGTTACCACAATAATTTTCATCTATATACAGATAAAATTAGGACTTCTCTTCAAAACTCTGTTTTGAAGATAAGTCGTCATCTCATTTTTGTAATAAATTTTCAAAAATTTCAGTTCTTGAATTGTCCAAGCGCAGCCTTGGTCTCCTTTGCCAGATCATATCACAGCCATCCCTGCAAAAAATCAACAAAGAACATTAGTCCAAACCTCAGCAAATTATAAAAAATCAAAAAAGCAATGTCTATTTAAAGACCAAAAGTGAAAAGTGCCAAACCTTACAAAGTGGGTTTTTGAATCAATTTAATTCAAATGAGATATTTTGTGTGCTTATAAATAAGGAAAACAAGTTCATTTCCACCCAAATTCCCAAAGCAACATCGTGCCTAAGCATTTGAAGGCCAAAACCGCGAATTGCATGCTGGTGGACAGTGTTGGAGGGTGCGCTACGCATTGAAGTTGTGCGCTACACACCGGGTAGTGCGCTACGCATTGAGCGAGTGCGACCTTTGTAAAAATACACAGGCGTTATGCATCAGGCTGTGCACTACGCACTGGGATAGCGCGCTACGCACTTAATCTAGCACACAATTTGTTTATATTTATGCGCCCAGATCATGTCTAATCGCCTCCAAAGCTGCAAGTAGGTGTTCTATAACTTATTCAATCAATTTGATATTGTTTATAGTGTGTTTGAAGAGAGGAGGTGATGTGTTGGGTGTAAGAAATCGAATGAAACCCTAGGCCCCTATCAAAATTCTTTTTAAGGGTATTAAAGAACATATGGGTAATTGGTGAAGATTTTTCTTCCTTTCCTTGGTGAAACATAGCTCCATGCCCATTTGAAAGCTTTGAGCCAACAACACTTCATACCCTTGTCCATTTGTCAAACTGTCCTTGTGACTGTTTCATGCCCAAATACACCAAATAGAATGTCCATTATGGCATAATTCTTATGATGTTTCAATTGGCTTTTTGAGTATGTATTGAAATTGTGATTTCACCACACCTACAACATACATATTGCAGACCTCCTATTGCAGTTATTGTGTTTTCAAAGCCATGTCAGACACAGAGTCAGTGTATGAGAAGGAAAATGACAGTGATTCCACAACAGAGGGAAATGTGCCACAAAGGCCTCGCAGAGGTGGCAAAGGTGGTAAACATCTTAGAGAAGAGCCCACTTCTATGGTATAATTGCAGGCTTGCCCACTTGCCATGGATTGTTTTCGCCATTAGTCATGCTATCATTTTTGTGAGCTAATTTCACAATTTCAGCATCATCGTGAATTAGCTCGCTTGTTTTTTCTCCATTTACATGATGGCCATGTAAACCTCGCTGGAGTTAATTTCATTTTGTCACGAGAGACTATTGCAGAGGCCACTGGGATACCAAATATCGGGGAGCAATGGAATAAATGTCAGCAACTAGAGAAATCATATTATGAGCCATATATTAAACCTGGGTATATGAGGCACTTGAGCAGAGTTTTTCCTTTCCACTACCTGAATGATTGGTTTGCACCTTTGATGAAACTCATCATTTGATATTTCAGTTGTGAGGGCAAATTCTCGCGTCTTTATGCTTACCATGTCCGTTTGTTGATGCATTTTACAAGGGTACGTCTGATGAACATTCCATACTTTATGTTTCGCAACATAGAAAGGATGGTTGGTTTAGTACAAAGGAAGACTTTAGCACAGCAACAGAGCAATATTTATCATTACGCAGTGATCAAGATCGTAGTGGTACATCAGTTGGCACAACAAGGCATTACGTGGGAGGATTTTATTTCTCGCGACTTTTTCACAACACCTCAACCACCCCTAGAAATGCCACCCCCAGAAATAGTTCATGATGAGGGAGATCCTTTACAGCAGTTTTACATGCCCAAGGTCGAGCATATAAATGCTCCAGTGTATATGACATATCAGCGAGGCCATAGGGCCTTATTTGCATCTCCACGACGAGTACTATCTCCACCCAAGGTGGAAGGGGTCTCGTTGACTTCATCAGCACAACGAGTATTATCTCCACATGATGTGGAAGGGGTCTCACCTTCTTCTTCAGCACAGGTGCAGATCCAGGATACAGCCAAGAGGCCCATGTTTGATGAGGGTCCTTCAGGAGGTCAGGACACAGATATCATTGATGTTGATGCTAGCTCTCCTAGCTCGGAGCTAAAGGAGATCATCCGAGAGCAAAGGGCTGAGAATGAGTCACTACAAAAGAAATTTCAGATGGCTAAGTGGGTGATCAACTACTTGGAGCAGCACAACAAACAGTTGGAAAATGAGCATACACTTTATGAGCTGCGGAAAGTCCGGGAAGATCGAGAATTGGCCCGAAAGAGACCCGGTGATTTGACACCTATTGATCGAGAATCAATGCTCATTTGGGTGAAAACTCATTTGGAGAAGTTGTTGGTGAAGGCAAACAGAGACAAGGACATGCTTCATCATATGAAAACTCAATATTGGGCTCGCATGCATGTTTGCAAAGTGAAAATGAAGATCCTAAAGAGGCGTTTGAGCAAAGCGCTAAAAAAATGGAAAAATCCCGATCCACTCCAAATTTTGGCCGAGGCTTCATTGGCAGGGCACAACACATGATAGAGGCTCTTCACTCCGAATTTGAGCAAATTCGGAGAAATTTTGTCATTTTGAAATTTTTGGCTTGCAAAATAGTTTTTTTGGCTCAATGCGTAGCGCGCAGCGCGTGACCCATAAGATTGGGAGGTACAAATCACAAATGGCTTGTAGTTGTGGATTTGTCATGATGAATTATACATGCTCAGCTATTTCCAAAGCATTTCATCAAGTTTTGGGTGACCAAAAGGCTCAAAAACATCATGCAAATCACCTTTCTGCCACCTTTTCCAACAGCAGGAGTACCTCTGGGAGAATACAGTTTTGAGGGGGAAAATGAGCTTCAAATTGAAAAATTTCACTTGGGTTGGACATTAGACATCCAGTTCTTTCCAACGAGCTATCATGAGCTGAATTTGGATGTCGGGAAGTGCCCCAAACACAGGCTGAAATGTGCACTGTGCATAGGGATCAGGGGCGCTTTGCATATAATTTTTGGTCCAGTTTTCATTCTTCAACTCAGGAAATGAAGCCAGTTTGACCAGTTTTGACTTTTGGTGTGATTTTTTCACTCCTCTTGATGTAATTAATAAAACATGATGTTATTTTGACACTTAGTTACTTATTCTAGAAGATTCATTCACTAAAAGGTGAAAATTTAATGAATGAATTGGTTTCCTAGCTTATAGAGGCAAGTTGTTTTGACTGCCTAGATTGTAGTGCTTTGTTTAGAGTTGGTTGAAAACAACTCCTAGGATGATGATATCAACCCCTAGAGGCAAGGAATGGGTGGCTTGCCTATATTATGTATTTTCTTAGTCATTTTCAGGGTTGGACTCTTGGGAATAGCTTGACACTCTATTGTACATATCTTATCTGCATTTTTGGCAAAGGAAAGACCAGGGTTTTGCAGCACTATTTGGGATTCATGTGGCTTTATGTGTTGATGGTGTGCTTCTTTCAGTATTTTTAAGTTGTTTATGTGCATCGCTTTCCTTCTCTTATCTTCTGCAATTGAACAAATGAAGTGTTAAGGTAGAATCCATAATTTTCTATGCTCTGCCTTTAAGTTTGTTTAATTTTTCATGTTTTCATCTGTTTAGGGAGAATCCTTGAAAGTTTCTTTCTCTCCTTAATCTCTCACCATTCAGATCTATTCATTCAATCACTTTAAAGGCATCAAAACAATCTTCTATCTTGCCCCAAGTAGACCTCTGCAAAAACTGTGCCTCATCCCCGCACCCAAAATTGTCTTTCCCTTGAATTCAACAAAACCTCAAAAAAAAATCAATTTCAAAGTCCTTTTACTTCATACCTAGCCTAAAATTAGTCATCAATTCAGTCATCTCGACCTCATTGATTACCTTTTGCCGAGATTGACTTGGAGAGAGCCCTCTCCTGTCCTCGTAGGGGTAGCTATGAGGCTGAGCGTGGTTTGATGTAGCCTTGAGTTTTACCTTATTTCAGCCTAAGGTAGATTTGAGCGCTAACATAATGTATATATGGCCTAATAGATGATAATTCAACAAATGACATGAGGGAACAATGGTTCATAGAGATTCTCAGATAAGTATGAGATCCCTACACTTAATTATGTTTTTTATACATGTATGTTACATGTTGATGATATGTTTGAAAACATGCCTCACATGCATAGTAGGGATCTAATTAAGGTGATGTTCAACTTATTGCTTTTGCATCATTGTTTCCATGTTCTTTTATTGTTCCTGAGTTATCATTCCATTCTAGGCATTGACCCAAGCTCTGGGCCTAAAAAAGTGGCTCAAATCATAGATTCGTTGGCATAGCACAAACAAATTTAGTTTTTGGTCATTGGTAGACGAGCCTATGATATAGAATTTGGGTTTCTGAAGGCTCTCTTTCCTATAGCGTAGGAGAAATTGAGGCCTAATATGTCCAGAACATCAGCGGGATTCAGAGATAGGATGTCTGAGTGGCTAACATGTCCCTCGAGGGTTTTGTTGTTGATGTGAATATGTTTGTTGATGAGTTCCGTCGATTCCAATTCCTTAGGTCACATAGGAGGTTGAATCCAGTCATAGTAGCCTCTTGTCGCATGTCTACTCAGTTGGCATGGTTACTTGGGTAGATGTGGGAGGATGGTGTTACAGAGTGGTATCAGAACATGGTTCACCCCTCGGACTGAATGTGTAGTGTGTGTTGGTCATGCATGCATGTCAATTTCATGTGTGTCTCTTACACTTGCATTCGATGTTCTTGTTACATTTTCTTGATGATTGATTATGGTTGAATTAAGTTTTTCATGGAGAATTTGATGATTGATTTTTAGGAAGGTATCGTCATGAGTATATGACTGGCTACATATTCTTATATGTCACTTACATGTTATTGTATGCTTCTTGATTGAATCCTTGTATGTTAGGTTGCATTCTTGGTATGTTTGATTACATGTATCAGTCTTGTAGGTTGGTTACAAACTTACAAGAATTGATCACTCATGCTCGACTACATGCATTCATGTGTATGTGTAGTTGATTAGGAATTTCCTATGAATGTTGATGGTTGCATGTGGAAATGTGTACAATGGAGTACTAGTTGTCATCGTGCTTGAGGTCATGGTTTGTGTAGTTGATATGGTCATGCATTGATGACTGGACTCTAGCTAGAATGATGTGTATATGGTTTGGTACTCATATGTTATATGTCTATATGAAGTCCTTATGAATGTTTGGTATTGGTTATAGTTATGCATGAATAATAGGTCAAACATGCCTTGAAAAGTCATGGTGTGAAATTTAAGTCATCATGGTGCTATTGGTATGTTATGATGCTGATGTGTTGAATGAGATGCAGATCATCAAAGTGAAGTTGAAACATTAGACCTCAAGGCAAGAGCATGTCATCATATATGTTTGTATGTTGGGCATGCGGGTATGTAGGTTAAGGATTGTTATATGCATTATGGTTATGTACATGTCTTTTGATGTTATGGTTACGTACATGATAGATGATAGATGATTAGCATAGTCATATGCACACGAGTCAGATAGTCAAGAATGATGGTAACCCATGGTTGTATGCAATACTATTGTTATATGTTTTTGATGAGCATGATATATAGGTTATTGTTGTTATATGCTATTAACTTGATGATTAGGGTTATTTCATTCAGATCTTGATGTTGTAATTTGGATTGGTCATATGCGTGATCGTTATGTTCATTGCATTGAATATCTTGATGTTATATGTATTTTGTTAACCTGGTTTGACCTATGCGGATGGTTATGGTTGCCATATTCAGTTATGAGATGACATATTTGTGATATGGTGTCATACTAATCTAGAGTGATCGTACATATGTGATTGTTATGCATGAACAACAAATTATTATGAGCTTATGATGTGAACATGTTAGTTAATTACTATTATGGATATCATGATTTATGTTTGAGTTGATATCTTGTGAAGTTGTATCATGCTAACCTAGATTGATTGTGCAGGCAAGATAAACTCCCCTGAAATACACTATGGTATGAATTTTCTTATGCAGTATATTGGGTGATTCATTGTTGATTATGTCGTATATTTGGTGTTTGACTGTTTGGTGCTTATTATGTTGTCTAGTTGATTTATTTGACATGATGCATTCATAGCTTGCTTGAATGTTCGATTAATTACATGATAAGAGTATGAGTCTATAGGGATGCATGAAGAAATGATCGTGTTTTAAGATGATTGTACTAATACATATGTGTCCAGAGAGTTGATATGTACTTACATGTAAGTAGGTGATAGTTGTAGCATTATGTCTAATCACTGTGAGTTGACTATGGATTATGAGATGATTGTTAGTATTGATAAATGTTGATTTCAAACTTTATAGATATGATTGTCTTGATATTTGGAACATGTGGTTGAAATATGTCAGAAGTTCCAGGAAGCATGTTGGTATTAGTCTTACAAGGTAATAGTTGATTTGTTTATATCACTAATAGTCAGGTGATGTGACAGTGCATAGTAACACTCAATTGTAACAAGGAAAAGGTCAAAGAAAGTAATTGAGTAATAATTCTTTTGGCTATGTTTGGAAACCCTCATTCCAAATGAATGAGTGCTTTTCCTACAGGAAGTCTTCTTGACCTTGATTTTGTTTGACATTATGTGGAAATGTGTTAAAGTCATGAACATGTAATTGAAAGGTACATTATATAAAGGTGGATCTATTAAGGGGATTGGATTCCCTTGAGAGTTGGCATGGGTGTGTTCAGTTGCAAGAAATGTGCATGGCACAACAAGATAAGGTAACTAGTGTATTGCTATGTTTATTTATGCACTGTTAGTTATGTGTCTATGACAGTGTGATGTAGGGAGTTGCATGGTAAGAGAAATTTCCATGAAATCTTGAAGGAGGCTCAGGTCGATATTTTCTTGGGAACCATGGGGATTGAGTCATGCTGTCTATTATTTGTCTTGTGCTTTTGGTCTTTTGTGATTTTCTTGCATTTGATTTGCAATTTTGTTATGTCTAGTGCATGATCATGCCACTTTGTTTGTGGTGTTGTATTGTTGTTGGTTTTCCATGGTTTTCTTTTTCTTTTCTTCACGGTCTTTCCTTTATTGTTTTGAGAGTCTTGGGAATTGGTTGGGCAAAGAGGAAATTAATGGATCTCAAGGAGAGTAATGTAAGACTCAGCTGAATCTTTGTGCATGAGTAAGCGCAACGAAAGGTAAGACTATGGCAGTCAGTTAGATTGGCTGAGTCCATTGTGGTAAATAGATGGTGGAAATAAAGTCATGAGAAGGGTAACCAAAAAGGTAAATTAAATGGATCTAAGGCATCAGATGCCTTAGCTATGTTGGGAATGACTATTATTAATGTTGTGCATGTGTTGCACGAATATAGGAAGTTCTCTTAACCCTTGACCTTGATATCTGGTAATTATGTTATGATCATGATTATGATGATGTTTATATATGTATACATGTAGGTGTGTATGTATGTCATGTTTGATTGGGTCGTCATGGATCATGACTATTAAAACTAACATTTATGTGTATATATATGTATGTATGCATATCATTGTCTGATAGGATCATGATTGTTTATGCTAATGTATCCATGTATCTATGTCACTATCCGACAGATCATCAAGAATCATTCTTGTGGTGGAATGATTGCTTATGCAGGTGAATGGAATGAAGAAATTCCTGACTATGAGGAATCAAGTGGGAAGAGTAGTCATGACAAATATATGAGGTCAGTATCATGTGAATATGAATTTATATTGTATGCTTTTATTATGCCTTTGTATGCTTTTATTATGCCTATGCTTATGTTATGGACACGTTATACCGAGGGATACATTAGCAAAATGAAAGAAGTGTGTTCTACGACATACTAGGATAACCATGGATAAGACACTAGAATCAAGGTTTCTTGATAATGATAGTGTGGTTTTGGATGTGTGGTACTACTATTGTACATATGTTGTATGTGTTGCACATGTTGCATCTATGATGTGTGCACATGTGGCATTGTGTATATACAGTGTGTGTACATGTTGTTTATGCAATGTTATGTACAAGATGTCACATATGGTGTTGTGCGCATGGCTGGATATGCAGTGATGCGTACATATGATGCTATGTACATGTTTGATCTAGGTGGCTCCAGAGACACACAGAGGACAAAGAGGGCTTATGGAAGCTCAAAAATAAGTGATCAAAATTCTTTTGAAATAGGACCAAAGCATAGATCTTGTCGTCCTAATCACAACGGTGTGAACGGTTCATCAATCTGAGCTCGTATGTGGGAGAACAAGGCAATCAAATTTTTGGTCAAAGTTGGGTTGTGGGCCAGGTTTAAGTGTCCTACAAATTCACTGTCAACTGGCATGGGAACCTAGCTCCCAAAAACAAGTGAAATTGTAGCCTCTTTAAATTGCCCAATATCACTTATTTTCAAAATATTTGAAAATGACTAGGGTGGTGAGGGTGGTGGCCCGCCACCCATGTATATGTATATGTATATGTATATGTATATGTATATGTATATGTATATGTATATATACATATATATGTATTATTATATATAATATATATATATATATATATATATATATATATATATATATATATATATATATGGGTGGCGGGCCACCACCCTTGCCACCCACCGGCCTATTTGAATATGTATAAAAAAAAAACAATTTTTAAAACAGGCCAACAGGCCATGACCTCCACTGGCCACCCCTCAACCACCATGTAACTAAAAACATATATTAATGGGGCAGGCGACCATGACCCCGCCGCCCTTGAAACCTCCATTGCACATATGTATTAACATATCGGGGGTGGGCAGTCAACCCTACCACCCCTCCACATTACTCACATGAAATGACTGGTGGAAGTTTAGGGAGTAGGCCACCGGACCAGCCAACCCACCCCCATTACACTTTAACTCAACAATTTTATAAAAAACAAATGAGTGGTAGGATTTGATCCCCCGACCCCTCGTCAACCATCCTACAAACTTAACCAATGCCCCAACGGTCCTCTTTGGGACATCCGCCTGCAAAAAAATATATAAACCCTAATTTCGTCAGTGTGCTCAGGCAGAGGAGAGCATGCTTTTCGAGACATATTATTTTTTTATTAATGTGCAGGTGGAATCATCAGCCTAGAGATGAGGAAGGTGGAACCATGACTGAGCCAAATTTCTAGGAGGGAAAAATTCTGCCAATGTCCAAATTGGACAAATTTTATGTCGATCTTACACCTCTCAGTGACACAAACCTGATGACGCAAACATAATTTTGATTTGAGCAGTAGCTTTAGAGGACCCGGAGGAGGGAATCTTTGAGGAATCTAAGGGGAATCTAAAAGATTCCTTAAGCCCTAGATTTTCATTGTCTCAAAATTCAGAAATTTGACAGTCAATTTCACACTATTTGACACCACAAATCTAATGGTGCATTCAGATTTCCCATTTGATCATTTCATTTTTTGGCCACTTTTCTAAGTGGGGTGCAAGTGTCAGCATTCAATGTGTAATCAATCATTTCCATGAGATTCGACACCACGAGATTGATGGTATGGCCAACTTCAGTAGATTGACATCCTTTTCTTCAGATGGCCCTAGGATGTGAGGTATATGCAATGTGTTCATGTACTTCTTTTTGCTATGAGATGCATTGTGCTGCATAGATCCTTGTTTGATGGTTGATGTGGTATCTTGTTTCTTACTTGCTTCATGATTCCTACTTGATGTGACGTGGAATCATTTATGAGATGTACTTGTTGTCATGATTCGTCATGTTTTGCTTGAGATCCCTTTGTCATTATGTTGATGGGATACTCATGTGTCGCCATGTATGTTTGCATTGAGATCACTTTTATGCCATGTTGGCAGGATGCTTATTATCACCATGCATGAGTTTATGTCATACTAATAGGAGTCCTTTTTATGAATAAGGGTGATCCAAGTTCGGGTGTGAAGAAGGACCCTTCCAAGACCTTTTACTTTTGTGATGTGTTAAAATTACTTTTTAAAAGAACATTAATGAATACATCTGCATGTAGAAAAGAAGAGGAACATATCAATCACCAACACATGAAAACATAAGCCGTTGATAACGAAGTTCGTCTAGGAGGGACTACGCCTCCGGGCCCCGGTGTGAAGATGGTGTAGGCACTGCATTAAGTGTTGTTAATAATGGTGATGTACATAGAGATGACATCTTGATCATACAAGGAAAAATGCCCTGACACAGGAGGGGCTCTAGGAGATGTTCCACAACTAGAACTCTAAAAAAAAACTCCTATCAGTATGACACAAAAAACATGCATGGTGCGCATCCCGCAAACATGGCACAAAAAGGATGTCAAAGCAAAACACATGCATGACATCAACAAGAGTATCCCAGAAACATACAACAAGGGATCTCATGCTTCAAATTACATAGATAACCATAAACACAAAGATGCAACAGAAATAATACTTCATTTCATTAATGTAAAATATTGAAATATGCTTACAAACAGAGATGGAAATAAACTAGCTAGGGCAATGGTAGCTTATCTCTGAGAAGGGATGTGGTAGCTACATGCCTCTGAACTGCCTTACAATGAGGCTCAAGGGCCGTTTTATTATTGAACAATAAGAGCAAACCCTAAACAACCAAAATCCTAACCCGAGGAGATGTAACACCAAGAGTTTATGGGCCGCGTTGGGGTGAGTTGGACGGCCAATTTTCCAGGGTCGTGGCTTGGTCATATTATCTCCGTTTGACGTGCATGACAACCCATTGGAAAGATCTCTCCGAGGACTACGATGGAAAAGAAAATTTTAGATAGAAAATCGTTGCGGTAGATTTCCAAAAAAACGTCGTTTAGGGTCCCAAAATGGCTTCGGAAGTTTAGGACTCGAAAAACTACTAAAAATAGTTAATTGTGCTACAATTAAGGAAACTGAAAAACTAAAAGATGCAATGGTGGGGGTGAAAGTGGAATTGGTGGGTGGCCACCAATATCCACCTGGATCATTCCTCCCCCCTTAGGAAGTAATGGTCCCCATTGCATTGAGTTCCTCCATGAGATGATGAAACTTCTGTTGAACTTGGTCCTTGGTGAGCCACTTGCCCTGGTGAAGGAGTTGGCCTACTTTGAAAAATCGATACAGTTGAATCTTCTACTGGTGAGTGTGCTTGATCTGTGTGTCCATGATCTAATCAGTTTTATCTTGTTCCATGCAATCTGGATTTAACTCTATGGGTGTGAGTTGTTCTGCAATGTCGGATGTGTCTAGTAATGGTGGAAAGTATGGCTGAAGGCAGTCCACATTGAACACTGGGTGCAGGCCAAAGAATGGGGGAATGTTGAGCTCAAATGTATTGTCTCCCATAGCCTTGGCAATGTTGTAAGGACCATATCGGAGTGGTCTGAGTTTCTGATAGGCTCAGGTAAGGTGTTCCTTTTGCAAATGTAAACAGACTTTAGCACCCACCTAAAACTTGTGGGTACCTGATGTTGATCATGTCGCTGCTTGTTCTTGGCATTTGATTTCTCCAAAATGTCATGGACTTGTTGGAAAATATGTTGGATGTGCTAAATGAAGTTTTTTGCCTTATCTATTTTGGACTCGAAATAAGCCGAATCTGCGTGAGTAGCTACAAATCACATGGCCACATCAATGGGACATAGTGGCTGGAATCCCAAGCCCACCTGAAAAGGGTTGTGGCCAGTCGAGCAATGGAGAGCCCAGTTGTAGCTGTGCTGAACATAGGGGAGGATATCATCCCATGTGCGTGGATTCTTTGAGTTGTACATGCAAAAAATTTGTACGATCATCTTGTTGACAACCTCTGTCTGGCCATTAGTTTGAGGATGGAAGGCTGTGGACTTAGTGGGTTTGGTGTTCAGCATCGACTAGAGACTAGACCAAAATGTACTGAGGAACCTACTATCCCAATCTGAGATGATAGGCTGTGGGATCCCAAAGTGTACCCACACCCGTTCAAAGAAGAGTTTAGCAGTGGATTTGACTGTGATATTCTTCTTGCAGGCCACCATAATGGCCATCCTCGAGAACCTGTCAACGACCACAAAAACATAGTCGTTTCCATGCTTAGTGGAAGGAAGGCTTGACATGTAATCCATGAAGATGGATTCCCAAGGTCAACTAGGGGTAGGCAATAGGGTATAAAGGCCTTGCTTCTTGATGGTCGGTTTGGCAATGGTGTAGGCAGTGCATGATTTGATGTACTTTCCGACATCCTATCGAAGATTCGACCAATAGAAATACTTTTACAATACTGCCACCATTTTCTCGACCCCAAAATGCCCAGCAACCTGACTGTAGTGTGCTTCCCAAATCATCTTGGCACGCTCTCTTGAAGGAACACAAAGGTGACGCAGGTGGCATAACAGGCCATCCTAGAGGTGAAAATATGGAACATGCTAACCCTCCAAGAGTGTATGGTATGTGTGGCAAAATTCTGGGTCGCTTTTGTAGAGAAGTGGCCAATCATAAGTTCGTGCCCATAAGAGTTGAGCACGCTGGTTAACGCCATGATCAGTGGTCGATTGAGGAAATCTGCAACATTATTGGTGCTTCCCTTCTTATACTTGATATTCAAATGGAGCTGTTGCAGGTATGTGGACCACTTCTAATGGTGATCATTCTGCAATTTCCCTTGGGTTTGTATGAACTGCAGGGGTTGGTGGTCTATGTGGGTGACGGTTTCCTTCCCCAAAATGTAATGCTTCCATTGTCGGCAGGCTTGGACAATGGAATGCATCTCTTTTTCATAAGTGGGATACTTCCGGACTGTGTCTGACAGTTTCTCACTGTGATATGCCACTAGATACCCATGTTGAGTAAGGATTGCCTAAATAGCATAGTCAGAGGCATCTGTCTCGACCTCAAATGGTTGTTGCAAGTCTGGTAATGTTAGCATTGGTGTGGAGAAGAGGTGACCTTTCAACTCTGCGAATGACTTCTTTTGAGATTCAAACCAAAAGAATTTTTCTTTCACTCCTCCCTTGCTAACTTGACTCAAGGGCTAAGTGATATGTGAAAATCCCAACATAACCTGTGGTAGAAATTGGCAAGGCCTAGAAAGCTGCAGATCTCTGTTAGAGTCGTTGGAGATGGCCAATCCCGAATGACTTGGATCTTGGCTGGATCCACATGCACCCCCTGTTCATCAATAATGTATCCTAGATACTCAACTTGGGTAATGCTAAAAGTGAATTTCTCCAAATTGGCACATAAATTGTGCTGTTGTAGTGTTTGGAGAAGATCTCGGATGTGGTGAGGTGCTCTTCCCAACTCTGGCTGAAGATCAGGATGTCATCCAAGTATACCACTACAAATTATCTGGTGAATGGCCACAAGATGTCATCCATTAGCCTCATGAATGTTGTAGGAGCATTCATCAATCCAAAAGGCATAACCAACCATTCAAAAAGGCCCTCCTTGGCTTTGAAGGAAGTCTTCCACACATCGGAGGGTTTGATTGGTAGCTGGTGATATCCTGACTTCAAATCGATCTTGCTAAAATATTTTTCCCCCTTCAATTGGTCTAGGATCGGGTACCTATTATGGACATTGATCTTGTTCAGCACCCGATAATCAATATAAAGTCTCCAAGTCCCATCCTTCTTCTATACCAACACGATTGGGCTCCTACAGGGCGATGAACTCGGACGATGTGACCTTTCTATATCAGCTCCTAAATCTACCTCTTGATTTCATCATTCTCTAGAACGGAGCACCGATAGATTCATCCATTGGGCAGTGGCTCACCTAGGGTCAGATTGATGGAGTGCTTGACCTGACAGTGCAGAAGAACCCCTGCGGGCGAGGTGAAGATGTCCTCGTACTCCTCCACGACCTTGTCCATCTATATTTGTCGTGTGGAGGGGCCCTGTCTAGAGGTCGTGGCCACCATATTCTTCTTTCCTTGAGGGCGTATCATCAGGAAAACAAATTTTTCAGTTTTGGAAATGAGCTTACTGCATTGTTTTGCAATAACCAAAGAGATGGTGGTAGGCGGTTCTACCTCTGGTATCGTGTACAACTTGTTCCCCAAAGTAACAATAACAGCACGGGGCCTTGATTCATACATAGCATGTTGCTTCCACAAGTATTGTTGTCCTAATAATACATCACAAACTTCAAGGGGAGCAATGTCACACAATACCTCATCCGTGAAGGGCTTGATGTTGTATGAAAGGCGACATTGCTGGCTCATGCGAAGATCCCTTCCTTCGTGAAGCCACCTAATGGTGTATGGTTATGGATGTGATGTGGTTGGTAAGACTAGCCACTTCACGACCTCTCCCAAAATGAGGTTCTTTTGGCTCCCGCTGTCGACAATGAACAACAGCGGGGAGCCTTTTACCCACATATGGGAGTGGAAGAGATGCTCCTCCTCCTCTGGATATTTGGGTTCCTCCTTCTGGATAATCGTGGTGGCAATGGTGGCATTGGGCTCTGCATCGATAATCTGCTTCCCTTTGTCATTCCCCTTATCGGGTTCTGACTCAGAGTCAAAAAATGCATCTGATTCTGAAACCTTTAACTTGGCCACTAGTGACTACTTGGCCTAACACTCACTTGTGTGATGGGTAGAGCTCTTATGGAACTCACACCACTTTCTCGTGTCCTTTATCGGCTTCGGGGCACTGTTCTTTTCTTGCAGCTTTGGCGGGTTGTCTTGGGTCGCCCCACCTTGGCTTTGTCCTTTGTTCTGTGGTTTGGCGACACCTTTCCCTTGCTTCAGACTCACAGATCCAAAGTCTTGCTTCTTTTGTTTAAACATTTTCTTGACCTTGACGACATATCGGTATGTTGTGCCAAGAGAGAAGATGTTCAAGAATTCTATTTCTTCCTAGATATACTTGTGCAGGCAGCTACGATATTTGAGTACCAAATGCTGCTCTGAATCCTTGATACCCAACTTTGTACGAAGGGTATGGAAAATATTGTTAAACTCTCGCACGTCTTGGTCCCCTCCCTACCGCGGCGAGGTCCACTTTATGTATTGATCCTCATAGCTTCTGACAGGGTAGTACTACTCGTTGATGGCATACTAGAATGAATTCCAAGTGGGTGCAGTTGAAAATAGTGAGCCTATACTTTCATCCTTCTGATCGCAGTAGGTTTCCCACTAGTCCTTGACGTGGGGGCTGCTTTGAGAAGAGCAAAAATAATATTTTCTCGACTGGAAAAAGCATGAACAGAAAAATAACCCTCTAATAGATTTAACCATTTATTGACAACATCTGCATCTATCTAACCCTTGAATATGGGGATTTCAAAATTGACTTGTACCTTAAATGGTGTGGCGTTTCCAGAGTAGCTGTTGGAAGCTGATGCGTCGCCCCTGGGTAGCCAGTGAAGGATTCGGGCAAAGTTATCCATGATCGCGTTCCTTTGTCACTTGAGGGCTTCTTTGAGCAATATTTTTATAGGACCTCCTACCCCCTCGTCTTTCTTTTCATTTTCCATGGAAGGCGATTGGGATTTGCGAGGCTGGTATTGCAAAGGTTCGATCAGTTCAAGCCCTAACTCCTTATATCCCAGCCTCATTGGGGACATGCAAAGAAAAATAGAGAAAAAAAGCATATCGCTCTGATACCATTAGTCTAGATTTAAACAGGAACGTAACAAATTACAGAGGTAACCATAAACACAAAGATGCAATGAAAATAATACTTCATTTCATTAATGTAAAACACTATAATATGCTTACAAACTGAGATGGAAATAAACCAACTAGGGCGATGTTAGCTTATCTCTAAGAAGAGATGTGGTGGCTACATGCCTCTCAACTACCTTATAATGAGGCTCAAGGGCCTTTTTATTATTGAACAATAAGAGAAAACCCTAAACAACCAAAACCCTAACCTGAGGAGATGTAACACCAAGAGTTTATGGGCCCCATTAAGGTGAGTTGGACAACCAACTTCCTGGGGTCGTGACTTGGTCATATTATCTCTATTTGACGTGCATGATAACCTATTAGAAATACATCTCCAAGGACTATGACGAAAAAGACGAGTTTAGACAGAAAATTGTTGTGGTATATTTCCAAAAAAACGTCGTTTAGGGCCTCAAAACGGCTCTGAAACTTTAGGACCCGAAAAAACGCTAAAAATAGTAAATTGTGCTACAATTAAGGAAACTGAAAAATTGAAAGAAGCAATGGTGGGGGTCCAAGTGGAATTGGTGGGTGGCCACCAATATCCACCTAGATCATCTCAACCTCGCATAGATGGTTTAAGGTTGACCACCAACCAAAGGCATGCTCAACAACATCTCTGTCTCTAGCTACAACTTTGAATTTGGTATTGTAGGTTGTGGCTTAGGCTCACTTGATGTGTCTTTGAAGCTTGTATATGACCATCACTTCCCCCCTGTCAGATACAAGGTGAGAATATGGGAAAAAATAAACTACAAGACTATTCAATACTCTAGAACAAGTTATGACATATGACTAAATTATATTCTTGGTTGTTGAAGCCTATTCCCAAGAAGCGATCCATCCAAGATGAATCTGTCTGCTTGTAGTAATCTTGTTTTTGAAGCATCTATTTGAAGAGTGATTTGTTTTATGAGAGTTCTCACATGGATGAAGATCAAACAATGATCTTTCATATGGCCAATTCGGCCACAATGTTGACATTCAACATTTTGTTATGGATGTTGTGGAGGAGGATCAGGATCTGGAACAACTGAAGATGAATTGTCATAAAGAAATCCAACACTCTAAAATTGGATGGGCTTTGAGTAATCTAGAATATGAAAGGACACATCCTTGTCATATCCAAGACCAGTGATGTGCTTATTATGTAAAAGCTATTCTCTAGTTCTAATGATGGGCTTGGGAAGAATATGCTGAATTTTTGCTTATGCATGGAACTTTTCTCTTGAGACGAGTACTACATTAGAATTAATCGTAATCCCATTGATATAATTACTTTTTGGCAGTTGATGGGAGTTTGTCTCAATTTTCTAAACAAAAATAGATTCAGAATGATAACTCTTCTGTTTTAATTCTTCTTGCTGAAGTTGAGATTCTGTAGATAGTTTTTTATATCGGAAATATTTTCCTTGTTTATGTTTACCATCCCATCCACAATGGATTGTATCAAAGTATTTAATAAGTCTAATACATCATAAATTAGAGCCATTTTCAGGAATCTAACACAAAGACTCAATGTTCCAATCAACAAGCAGTAATCACTGTAATGCACTTCACATGGTGGTTGAACAAAAGTTCCAATGTTCAATATATATCCTAACCAACTATACCTAAAAAAACACTCACTATATAAATCTTAAGCACTCAGAAAGCCACATTCATTATACTTTAATGCACATATAATTTCACATGTAGAGTTCTTTCAATGCATTATACACCATCCTTTAACTAAGGTAACAAAGAGCACGAAAAGGTGAGGCTCTAACCATACGCAACAATATAACATACTAAACTAGTGTCCAAGCTAAATCAAAGTACCAAACTAGTTCAACGATGTGCAATTCCACCACACTAAAATGAACTACTGGAAGGAAACAACATATCGAGAGCAAGTTAATATGGTGGTTTCATGCTGCATTCAACGTGGCACAATTCTCTGATTTGGAAAAGCTTCCGACATGTAGCACCACAAATTTTAAGCTACACAATGCTTATCTCCTTATGAATTGCCTTCAACTACAAGTATGCATTTGAATCTTAATGAAAATTCAATTCTTAGACATAGGGCACTTTTTTCCTTTGTCTTTATGCTTATAATTGTGTCATTGATATTTTAGAGAAGTGTAGTACATCATACACAATCAACTACAAGGATCACACTTATTGATATTTAGTGCTCTTAAGGAAGATTCTCTTGAAGGTTTTAACTCAGATCAAAGAGATATGCCACTAAAACTAGTTTCAAGTCCACTGTGATAAGGCCATATAGGAGAATGTTGTTTTTGACTTGTTTATAGCTTCAAATCTTACACCGAGGTTGACTAGGGCAGAACCACACTACACAATCACAATTCCTAGTGCATAAGCAATAATGTCACATTCTATTGTTTCAATGAATTTAATGTTGAGTTTAGGGCTTTGCTGTTTTGGGTCTAGCCTTAGAGAAACGCTAACTCCACAAGTGTCTCAGTGCAAAAAGAGATTCGACACCATAATCTTTGAAATGAAAAAAAGTGTACCATAAATAAACCAATAACTTCACCAAACTAAGTGCCTGAAATATTGTTGAATAAGGAAGTTATAAGACGAATTAGGTCATTGATGAGCTTTCATACCTATTCATTGGTCTGAGGGGAGCCAATATACAAATATGGATGATATTAGTTCTGTTATAAAGTATGCAACGATAAAAAAAGTCCCTTCGTTGTTCTTTTGGTCGCTTCCTGCGATAAGATAGAACAAACCTAGAAAATATAAACGTCACACAAAATAATCCTCTTGCCGGATCTTCTTAATTTCCACAGGGCTAGAAATTTTCAGGTCATAAACTTAAGAGCTTATCGTTGAATCAACAGAGTAAACTTGCAGAGATCTAGTCATTAGGAAGGTAGAGAGAGAAAGCTGAGAAACGTTACCTCTGTCTTCACAAATGCTTAGAAAGACACAAATCTACAAGCTTCATTGAGACAAAGAAGCGCAGGTTTACACAGACTACAAAAATAAGTGGCTTGCACAAGATTGAGAAAATTACAAACGAACTCACTCTGATACCATGTTCAACACAACAATGGCGAAGATAGGAGATATGTAATATCAACCTTGAATACATTATTATTCACAATGATACATATTTATACAAGTCTAGTGATCATTGGTTTCATACTCCAAGTGGTCTCTTGGACTTCCTTTGACTGTTCATCTTCCACACCATCCCTTAGATGATTAGGTGCTCAACATCAACCATATTTATTTTAGTGTTTATAATATGTATCTTAGGGTTTATATACTTTGGGTTTATAATATTAGTCGCTTGGCTTTAATATTATTCCCTTGGATTCATAATCCTTTGGGGTTTTCGTATTAAACCCTTGGGTTTATAAATCTAACGATTAAACCATGGTTGAGCATGGTCCAACGTCGCATTGCGACAAAGATTGCTAATTATTAATTATATATCAATTAAATAATTCATTTTTATTTCATTCATTATTAATTAATTAATTGATCAATTCATTAAATACTTTATTAAATAATTAATTCACTCATTTAATAATTAAACCCTAAGATAAATATTATAAACCCTAAGATAAACATGGTCGAGCATGATTGAACATGGTTGATTTTCATAAATATTTATATTTAATATCTAACAATATTAATAACATATTTTTAATTAAATATATATTACTATATATTAATCTTTATACTAATTTTATTAATCTTTATATATTTAATTTGAGATTAAATATTATAATATAATAATAATAATAATAATAATAATAATAGTTAGTTAATATTATTATATATATTAATTATTAATAATAATCATAAGTATACGCCTTCAACATATATTAACCACATTTATTAATGTGGTTGTGCTAGTATAGTGGTGGTTGAAGTGAAAGTATGTAGGAATGCTAAATCCACTCCAACATTTCATTTACTCAATTCTTCGCTTCTTGAATATGTTTGGTGTAATGTTGCATGACATTGATCTACGATTATGAATTTTGGTTTAACGTTGCTCATCTTTTCTAGAAATATATTAGTTTGAAACTAGCTCGAGAAGTGCACATATTTCTTTATCCATATATA
>APFE030254727.1:0-14444 GCA_000404065.3 Pinus taeda
CCTCAAGTCCTTGAAGTGTTGGAAATGTTGATAAGGGTTTGAACGAAGAATGTGGTAAGTATTCTAATCCTCATTCTCATGGTGATGATTACAAGAGAAGGCCAAGGAGTAGTAATAGCAAGGGTAAATTTGAGACCGGGAAGGATGATTTGGGTAAAAGTAATAACTCAACTAGTCACAAAATGGATGGTGAAGATGATGACTGGGTACCCGAAAGGGATGAAATAAAGAGGGTTCAGAGGGATGCTACAGACCATAATGGCAAGTATTGCGACAGGAGCCCAGATAATGATAGGAATCATGACAGGAAGTATGATAGAAGGATTCCAAGCCTCAAGAGTATGAGCGGAGTAAGAGGCCTGAGAAGTATTTCAGGGAGAAAAGTCACAGGGATGTGTTTCATTATGAGAGGGATTCCAAGGAGTATTTGACTGGGGAGAAGGCCAAGAAGGAAAGGGGCAGATTTGGTGAAGCATTCAAGCGGAAGTGACACTACGATGATTTAGATCGCTCGAAGTGGTTTCGTGATGGTGGGATGGATAGGGAGGATTCTTATGAGGGGAATGGTAGTCACGACATATTGGATCATGATCGTGAAAGGGACCAGGATAGGAATAGGGATCGATATGTGAAGGGAAATGTGAAAAGCATCGAAGGCTGCCAAGGCCGTAGTCATGTGGGTCTTCGAGGGACTGGCATAATTCTGATTGGCACAAAGTGCTGGAGAGAAGATCCTCAGATTCCCACAATCTGAGTCAACTAAAAGGAGTAATGGACTCTAGGCATAGTGGAATGACACATGGAGGTAGGAGGGCAAAAGGGCGGACTATGGATAGTCGTCACGTAGCACTATCAAAATCAACTAGCAAAGGTCAGAATGGGGGACAAGTCAAAACATCGATTGATGGAAGAGCCTCTCGTAACAGGTATGCTGATATGAAGTCTTTGGATAAATCAGTGCTACAGCAAGATGATCCGCCTTCTCAAGAGGTTCAGTTAACAAAGGTGAAGCTTAAGGTAGGTGGAGTTACTCATACTATTCATGCAAATTCCACTAACAATCTAGGAGGAACCAAACAGAAGGGTTTGGAAGCTTCATTTGCATCTGACAATCCAAGAGGAACCAAACAGAAGGGTTTGGAAAGCTCATCTGCATCTAGGAAGCCTCCACAAGAAACTAAAGGTGGAAGACGACGTCAAATACTTATTCTTCAGTTATAAGTTGGGCATATGATGTACAAACAAATTTATATCATATTTTAATTATTCTTTTATTGTTTAGTACCATCTCAACTACCACCAAATAACCTGGGATTCATGCCATTTGTTCAATCTCGTTGAACAAAACTATTGTCAATTCAGAGTAATTTCTCTTTTATGTCACTGGTACATGCATGGGTGCCTTGGTAATATAAAAATCCAACTCTGCTGGTGAATTTACCTAAACAATCTTTCATACATCTACCAAGCTCTAAAGTATCATATACTGGTATGTGCCTTTGTGCAGTGAGAGTAGTGAGGTGCTTTGCGGGCCAGTATGATAGAGATGTTTTCATGTACATAGACATGTGAGAGCATCCAAAAAAATATTAAACCATTGTTGGTTGATATTAAATCCAAATTTATCAAGCACTGAGAGGGATTAAATTTCATTAGTTGTAGTTTTTTTAATCACTTAATTCCATGTCATGAATTAAGTTCTTCAGATTAAATGATAAAAGAAATGTACACATCGAGAAATTTGACCCTCTCCTTGATAAATATAAGTTTAATATGGATTTGTTATGGTTATATTTTCATGAGTCAAAGGCAACAAATTTTCGTTACCATTTTATTTTGTAGTTCCTGTATATCCCATTGTGTTGTCATCAACATTTTTCCCGTTTTATTTAACATGTGCATGCAAGGATTTTCCATGCTTAGTCCTCTAATGGCGCTGAGTTACCTAATTGGGAATATTTCTATAATCTAAAGGTGTTGACACCCATGGCGGAATATGTTTCATACCATTAAATTTAATGAAGGTAGCGGTTTACGTTTTAAATTTGTCTAAATACATGTTGCTGGTCAAGATCTGTTGATGATTATATGGAAGATTTCATATTAGGTATGCCATACTACTGCACTCAAGGACATGAGTTGACTCCATATCCAATGTGCTGGAAAATTCAGATGATGAAGATTACTTCCTTGTAAGGGTGGAAATGCAAGAATCACCTAAGAAGGACCTTCAGTTTTATACCAATGTATCTATTGCAAAGATGGATACACATCATGCCAAGGGAATTACTTCTAGAAAGAAGGCAGAAATGACTAATAATTTATTAGTTGGCGAACATGTTCATAAAAGGACAAGGATACCTAAGAAACACATACTGGATGGTGAACATGATGAGGATGATGATGGTGAGGAAGCATTAGTAAAATATCAAGGACCACCAAGAAACATGGTCCAGTTGGTGAGTGTGAGTAAGATGAGAACGGAAATGAAACATCTCAGTGACGTAGTTTAAGGATGCCTAAGAAGCAGATGGTGGATGTTGAATATGATGAAGATGATGAGGAAGATGAAATGCAGCACATCATAAAAGAAGATTGAAAAGGTCAAAATATGAAAGGGATTTAGAAGATTTATATTAGGAATATTATGAAGAAGAAGCTGCATCAGCCAATGAAGATGCAGAAATTGTGGATGTTGAACTTGAAGGAAAGAAGAAGAGAAGTAAACGAAAACAAGAAATTGGAAATTTAACTTTTGATGATAAGAAGGAAGTTCCCCTTATTGCAAGCCAAAGGGCTATGCAGTCATGCAAAGATGTTGATTCAGAAGTAAGAGAAAATCTGATCGAAATTCCAGAAGGACTCCCTCAAACCAGTCAAAGAAGTATGTCTTTTTCCGTGCAACTGATCTTAGCATGTTTATTGGCATATTTATATTTTGTGTTGCAAAAACTTGTATTAAAGAAAATCAAATTTTAGTGGGTTGTTAATTGTTTCAGTATTTTCTTAACATCGTAAGCAAAAGATAATAAGCCATTAAACAAACAATTTATAGTTAGTTCCCAATTTCTAAAATGTTCACTTGAATTTGTTTAGTTCGTTACCAAAAAAATTGTTGAGAAAATTTTGGTTATCAGTTTTATTTTTAGATCTGTTGTATTTTCTTGTGTTGAGATGATTGCACATTGTTTTCTAACTTTATATAACGTAATTTTGATCTCTTTCACCCTTTTTGTGTAAATTGTCAGTCTTCACATTCTTCTTTTCCTCTGTGAAATTTTGTTCTTCTTGTTAGGCTGCTTCACATCTCTTGTAAACTCTCCTAAATTGATGGATTTTTTCTTCTCGTGGCTAGGAAACTAGTATATTTTCGTGTGATATTTTCATTACTTTGTATTTCAAACATATCTTTGTTATCTGATAGAGCAAATAGACAGACATTTGCTACTCATTATTTTTACTAACAAGGGAAGTTCTTTTGCCAAAGAAATGCACATCATGGGGAAACCCACTGGGCACTTTCCCTCTTCAAGAATGGTACCCAGTGTACACTAGTTGGTTGTAGTTTTGGTAACCTGACTAGGTAGGAACATAAAGAGATGTCCACAATATTGACAAATACAGCTTGGCGGGTCTTGACTCCGCAATCTCACGTTTGTAATTTGTAGCATTGAATGGCTTGACCTAGAAAATTTGTAAATGTATAATAAATGTTATTTGATGTATTTCTGATGCTGCATGATTTTTTCACTTTTAGGTCCACTATTTTGTGATCTATTCTAATATATGTTAAAAGTTTCTAGATGAAATTGGTATATGTATGATTACACATATATGCCCTATTTTGTCAATTACTCTGATTAATGCTAAGGTGTGATTTTTTTCTCTGGTAAGGGGTATTATAATGTACATTTTATCATTGAAAGTGAGCGAGATGAAAGTCTGGTGCAAATTTGTTTTATTGTTATCTCATTATTAATAATGAGGATGTGCAACCACGTGGGTTCAAAAGCATTTTTAAAGGCATCTCTTTCTTTTCTCCTAACATGTACTTGCTTACAGTACAGAACAAAAAGAAAAGTTATGAGAGGTGGAACAACAATTGAAGAAAGCAAAGGCAGCTCAGGGACACAAGATGCAAGTAGAGAAGGCTGCAAGTGAGATTCAAATATGCATGGCTTGGTGGGTTTACAATCATGGGATTTTCTAGTGGGCATATTTCTCACAGAAAATTTATATAAAAAAAATCATGTAACTAAGTGCAAGTAGAGCACGCTGCCAATGAGATTCAAGTATGCATCGCTATGTGTGGGTGGGTCGGGTTACAATCGTGGGAGTTTCTAGTGGGCGTATTTCTCATAGAAAAATTATGTAAAAGGTTTAATTTAAATAAGTGCTTATGTGGTTTTATATTATACGCTGAGGCCATCAAGAAGATTTTAGGTCAGGACCCATTAAGGAAGAAGCAGGAAGATAAGCTACGGAAGCAAAGATATGAGAAGGAACAGGTGATTTTATGTCATGTGGCTTTGCGTAGGATAGTTGTTTCTTTCTCTTGAATCGTTAAGTTCTATTATTAACACATGTTTATGAATAGGAGAAGGCTACTAGTGCTATGATGCTTGCGTGAAACAATGTGAGATGGGTAATGGGGCCTTCTATCACAGTTGTTTCATTTTATGAAAATACATGGCTTCTGAGTATATTTAATTTTGGCCCATGCAGGTTTGATTTTAATTTTTAATTCCTTTGTATCACAAGTATTTCTAGTCTCCCATCAATCTTGAATTATTATTATTAGTAATTGGCATAAATCAATTCTCTTTTCATATTCTCCGAAGTAGCATCACATGGCTTTCATTTTCTTTTAAGTTACTTCCATACTGGCTAATTTTTGTTCTGCTTCTTGTACATTTTTCCTTCAGATAATCATACATTGCATCTCTATCATTTTCCAACCTCGTAATTTGAAATTTCTGACCTAGGTTGTGCTTGTACTCGTACTTTTGTAGTCAACTCACTTGATAAAGTGACAACCTTGCTTTGTAAAGATTGTGAGTTTTTAGTTGACCTTGCAGCTCACTACTCACATGCTTCAAACTTGAATTTTCTTCTTCTAATAAGGATTTCAAGGTGGAAATTTCTCTCTCTAAGCTAGTAAGGGTCCGATGGCTTCTTCATATGCAATATTTAATTTTTATTTCAACTAGTTTGGCTTCCTCTTGCTTGGAAAAAAAATCGCTTGCCTAGCAGATACCAAATCTTTATGTTTCATTTCTTTAAGTTCTTGATGCAGTTTGACTATATTATCCTTTTTATCCTCTCTCTCCACAATAGCTGATGCAAGTCTCTCGATGGATGACTCTTTCAGATGTTGTCCCTTTTGAGCACATTCAAGATCCTACTGAAACTCTTTTATTTGGGCCTCTACCTATAAGAGTGAATTTATCATTTGCCTAGTCTTGGAAGAAAGCTCCGCAGACTCCTTTTCTCTTCCTTTAAGCAAAAATATTAGGCTCTCAAGCTCCTTTACGTTTTCCTGTTCTTAAAATTCTTCCTCCATTTTATTCTGTCTCTTATGTTGCTTCTACATGTTCTCTTGCTCCATAAGTTATAGACTGATATTCTATGTCCATGACAATAGCTAGAAGTGCAATCCTAAGATATGTTTGTGCAACAGCTTCTAAAACTTCACCTTGTCTAATCATGAACTCATCTATCGTGCAGTCAAGGTGTTGATAGCAAAGAGACCGAATTCATCACTTATTCCTTGAATTAGTTGCATAATATTCTTTCTCAGCATATCTTCTTCTAAGGAATATTTCAACTCTTGGCCTTCATATGTTTTCTTTTCATGATCTTTTAGACTAAGCTCTTGATCCTTTGCGAACTATGGATCCCATGTGGACTCACCAACATAAGTTTCCCCATCTCTAGCTAATGAAAATGAGTTGTAACTGTTATCAGTAAACCATAGTTCATATGTTGCTTCCAACTCATCCAGATCTAGTTCTGTCCAACCCTTATCTAAGCCAGCTACATTCATATTATCCATCACGAAGAAAAGAAATCAAATTGCTATAAATACAGAACCTGATTGCACCAATGTAAAGTGCATGAAAATATGCACTTCCAATAAATGATACTACAAAAAGTGCTTGTATGGCTAAAGACTTGCATTTCAAAAGGTCCATAAATGAGGATTAGAAGGGGTTACCTTAGAAAACTCAGTAGTAGGATGCACCACACAATGGAATTTCCAAAAACTAACTGTGGCACTGCATAGAGAATGAAAAAACACCCTCTGCAAAAAATTATACTTGAAGTGGACTTTGCATGCTTGAAATCACTGTAAAAAATTGAAATTTCAATGAAAGGGGCTCTTCAAAATGTTGATGTGGTAGATCATATATGACATAGTAGCACATGGAAATGACTCATGGTAGAGTGATGTGTCTTTGTCAAATCACATGCTTGCAAAAGTGGCACTGCTCTCGTGATGGTATGTGGTAGATGACATGGCAGGTGTCTTGTAATTGTTGCCATAAAAGGAAATCTTTGTACCATGTGGCAAGTAATGCTATTAGGATGTTGATGTGTTACTTTGCATCCTATTCAACATGCCCTTGTCGTCTTCTAGTTTTTTTAGGGAAAAGTTTAGCTGGTCCCACTTTGCAAGGTGTTTGACATTCCTATTAGCTTGGCAATACAATGTTTCCACTTGGCAAGCTGCTTGATGTGCCTATTAGCTTTAGCCATAGGTTGTCTCCATGTGGTACGGGTGTATGGTCAAAGTGTTTGGTTTGGAAAACAAGCAGTGATCTTTACTTTGTAGGTAATATTAATGCTTGAATGGGTGTGATTTCTAGGAATTACCAACTATGGGCAGTGTGATTGAAGTAACGGTTGACAAAACCACTTGAAATGGGGGGTGATTACTAAGGAAATTGTTGTCTATAGGGAGGGAATTGGTACCAAGGAGGATGCTTCCATTGGCATGGATGGCTGAAAAGGAGGTTGGGGGTGGGGTATTTTGATAGAAAACAATACCCACATGGAGAAATGTTGCATGACTACTACAAAGAGAACCATGTTGTGGGAGGAGCCTGGAACCAAGAAAAACATATTGCTAGAAAATGGTGAGGAAATAAAGTCAAGGACTGTTAGGAAGCTAGTGAGGACCTTGGGGTTTGTGAATAGCAGAGATTTGAGAGACCTAAAACAACAGTGCTTTTCCAAACAATATTAGGGAACACCAAAATAAGGAATTGAGAAAACAAAAATAACTATGCAATTACAAGAATAATACCAAAATAAATCTTTATAAAATCAAAATTTTATTACCAATACCACATTTTAAATGGATGGCCATGAGGGAAATATTTATATTTTTGGAAAACAAACACTTTTTTATGAATTGAAAGACATATCTGACTTAAAGGACAACTTTGAATGCAATGGAATAATCAAAATTCCACAATGCACTAATTTTGCAGAAAATGGGGAGTAGGATTGGATCATTAAGAGAAATTAATAGGAGCTCAAGAGGTTTGATTCTAGAATGGAAATAATGGTTATAAACGCACCTAGTACTCAACAACTACCAAGTCTTATCATAAAAATAGAGAACAACACTTCACAAGGAGAAGAAAGAACATTACAGTTATTGTAAGCTACCTCGATCTTTGAACATAAAGTAGTTAACCTCACAAGAAGTTTGATGTCATGATGAAATCAGTATTTGGGTAATCATAGGAACTAGCACCACAAAATAAATAGGTCTTTGGTCATCACAAGAAGTTTTACATGGTATAACCCTCTGAGAGGGAAATATCCACAAAGCAATTAAGCCATTCATATATAAATATACAAACCTATAAGCCATTCTTAACCTATAATTGTAATTTTTCATCTATAAATCAACAAGCTTCTGTATTAATTAGGTACCTAGTTTGGTTTACCTGAAGAATGCCTAGTGTTAATTAGCCACAAGGGTTTTTGTAATTTCCATGTTCATGTAAGAATTGAATTGTTTGTAATATTTTTGCATGATAACTTGGTTTGATATGCAAGTAATATTTATTTCAAGTGGCACCATGAATGATCATAACCTGCAAAATCAACTCTTAGCTTGTTGTACCTTTGGATAACATGGTAATTTTTTTTATCCGAATGTTCTTGTGCTATTTTTCTGAAGATATGTTGATGCAAGTGTAGCAGGAAATGATGTATATGAATATGAAAGTAATAGTTGCAATTTCTGAGGTAACTCATATTATAATTTTCTGAATTGGTGATTTCATAAATCATTAATTGCGTAAAATAACTTTCAAAGCATATGTTCTTCAGATCAAATCAATTGGAAAATTTAAGGAAACAAACATACTGAGTGTATCTCAACATGAGATATCTTAATGCGCATGCTGGAAGAGTACAATAAATATGTAATGCACAACTTGGCTCAAGGTTACACAAGGAAGGACCTTGGAGCTAGCTATGTGAAGGTCAGTTTACTCTTGCAACTTAAAATTAGTTAGATTTTATAAGGTCTCAGAACTTCACAACTACTATTTCTGATCAGTTGTTCATTGGTAAATTTTATAGCTTCACAACCTCAGTACAAATTAGGTACTTAAATCTTTACATCTATCACAATTCGCTATGTATTGCAACTTTGAACTTTTTAGATTATCTATCTCAATTTCTGTGTTTTGCAACTTTGAACTTTTCAAATTCAAAAAGTTCAAAGTTAAAAAACAAAGAGAAGTTGAGATAGATGTAAATATTTAATTACCTACCTAGTACTGAGGTTGCGAAGCTATAGAATTTACCAATTAACAACTGATCAAAAATATCGTCTATGAAGTTCGGAGACCTTATAAAGTGTTATGAACTTTTGAAATTCAAATTAGCCAAAGACTTATTCATGAGGTTACTATTATCAATATTTTCTCAACATGCTAAAGCATATCTCTTAGGTATCATTGATCATGATTATCTAATAGAAAGAGGTCTAATATGCACTGCTTAGTGGGAAAGACAACTAAGAATGCAAGCTAAATTTCCTTTTTGCACCAAATTTCAATTTTCTCTTCAAGTTTCTTCATTTATATCCCACATTGATATGTGATATAGTTTTTCTATTCTTGATAGTGTTATACTATAATATATTACCATTCCCTCCTCTTCATTTTTGTTCTTCCTCAAGTTATCTTGATTATATTTCTCTGTCACTATAGTAAACTATTTATTTGTTCAGCTTTTGTATGCTTTGTAACAAGGATGTCTGTGTTCCGGGTTTCCAATCATTAGCTTTATCATGAATCTCCAAATAATTCCACAACACTTCTTCTGTAGCCGCTTTCCTAAATACAAATGACACCTTATGTTACTTATAAATGATTTATGTTGTGTTTATGGCAACATGGCATGGTTTTTGCAGATTATGAGAGATTGCATAATGGGTGATTTTTCTATATGAGTAACAATTAATTGGTCTCTAAGGGCATTTTCAAATAAATGAAGACTGAAGTGTTTCTAATGTTGAGCATTTGCAACATATTGTGCTTAAAAGTACTTGTGTCTTTGGGAAAGAAAGTATGGGTTTATGTTTGCCATCCTATAGAATTGCATGTGTTTCCTTAGAATGGCCATATAAGCTTTACATTTATGATAATTTTGTAATAGATATAGTTGTATTTTTTATAGGGAAAGCAATTGAGGGTCAACATGAGCATAACTAAATTGCGTTAGAAGGTGAAGGAGAAACAAGAGCGTGTAGGGAAAAAGGTATCTTGTTTGATTAGTACTTTTTCACTTGAAGTCTTTCTTTGAGTTGATGAAAATATAGTCAATTAATTTATATTGTTATTTGATTGGATTCCTTATTTTAGTAGGCAGGGCACCGTCAGAATCATTCCCTACTTTTGTTGGATTTTTGAAAATTTTCAGTGTTATTAATGAAAAATATGTACATTTGCAGTTACATATCATTGCCACAAGAGCTGGAGTACATCACAGTGAGTGGGTTGAAAATGTAGATAGATGGGTGGCTAATTTTCTAGATAAGTCTGAGGAGGGGTGTTATTTAATGGTGAGCATTGTTGTTCTGATTCTAGAATCTAAAAGTCTGCTTGGGTGTTGAGGTCAATTTTTTTAGTAGTTCAAGTGTTTATTTATATGTGGTATTTATCATGTCTTACTTGCATGAAAATGAAAATTTCTTTAGTTCATCTATTGTCGGTCTAGAAGTTAGTGTATCAAATAACCTATAAGCTTGTGACCATGTTTGTGGGACACAGGGACCCAGGATGGGTAAATTCATCCCAGGGACATGTGGAGAAATCCCACAAATTTTAGGAAATGTTGTGGTAAAAGTCAATGTCCTCAGCAAAGGGGATATTGTTCATAATAAATATTGACATTTTCATGTAATTTGTAACAATCACACTATTTTGTGTTCATTTACCTCTTACAAAGGCCATTAGGAAAAGCTAATTGGGGGGAGGCACCCCCAATGTTTTGGGCAAGTGCCCATGTGTCACCACAAAATGAAAATTATCACCATTTCTTGGGAAACATCCAATCTACCCCCTCCTCCTCCGTGCTTCCTCCCCCTCAACCTCCTCAACCACTACCTATTTCCTCCTCCTCCTCCACATCATCCTCTCCTCCTCCACCTCATCCTCCTAAGAAAAACATAAAAAAAAAAATTAATTACATATCATTTCATTGCCTTTATTTATACTAGTTAGGATACTTAAATATTTTCATATTATTTGCAGTGAATGATAATTCAGTTATCACTACTTGAATGTTAATCCAACAAATAATCTACATAGAAAAATGCAATATAAAAAATTAATTATATGTTCTCAAATGAAATTACAAATAGCTTCCTCGACATTGGAGCAAATCAGGTTAGAGTGCCCCAAACACAAAATTACAAAAACATTCTACATATGACCGATACCTTCTCGGTTAAGATGTATTTCTAATCTAATTACAAGTGCCCCAAACACAAAATTACAAAAACATTCTACATATGAGCGATACCTTCTCTGTTAAGATGTATTTCTAATCTAATTACAATTGATCACCATTATACCAGAACAAATCGGTCTTTCAAAATTGTAACCATTCAACTTTTCTTGTTATTTGTGTTTAAATCTCAAAAGAAAAATTAATTTCCTAATGATGGGTGAGGAGATGAATATTGATATGAAATGTGTGAACAAAAGTATAATGAAGTAGTAAAGGTATAAATAAATGCTATCCATAGTTGCTGAAAAATAATTATAAACAAGACTTTGAAACAAATGCTTAGCATTTCAAATGTGAGAACAAAATTATCCATAAATGCTATTCATAGATGCGGAAGAAATTATCCATAAATATTATCTATCACAACAAGGAATAATAGAGAGAAGATGTCCTTGCAGGGTAGAGAACCATGGTTAGTGCTTCATTTTCCTGTGGATAAGAGATTATAGGTCCTCCTCACATATCGAATCCTGTTCACTAAGATTTATATATATTTATAGGCTCATGATGTATAACAAGATCTAACTTCCAGTATTACAGAGAGATTTAGTCGAACTTAAGTGAGTTTATTTGAACGAAAAGATTTATATGCTCAAGCTATAAAGCAAAGACAAATATCTGTCTTACAAGATATGGCTGGTATATGTATTACAATAATAATTTGAAATGTAGTTTAATAATATTAAAAATCTTGTAATTAGCTTTGAAATTTACACAATTAAATCTAATAAATAGTAAAGGTGAAAATTGTAATTAAGTTGCTAGGTAAATTTATGGAAAAAATTGTGTTGGGATTCAATCAACTAATGAAATAATCCGATTAAATTGATAGAAATAAAAACAACTTTTAATTCCAGAACAGAAGTAAAGCAGTTAAATGTGATAGATTTATTAAACTAACATGAAACTAATAAAAATTTAATTAAAAAAAATAGAGAATAATACAAAATAGTATAAATACCTCAACACTGATTAAATTGCAAAGTAATTCAATTATTAAACTAGATTCGCAAATTCATGCAACCATTGTGGCGAAAATATTGAATGAGAATGGAAAGTATTACCTACATCTAGCTCCATGGAATTCGATGCCGCAAAGCTTAAAATGATAACATATAAATGGAATTCGACGCCATCGATGCATACGGTCATTGATAAACATACATGCGTTGCTTTCTGTCACCAAAAGCCACGCTGACTGCAAGATCCACAATATCTGAGACTTCTTCACTCACAATATACATAATCGGCCTTGCCCATTCCACTATTCCCCGCTTTTTTATGGACAATCAATTGCTCCCGCTCCCAGGGACAACGCAAAGCTTAAAATGATAACATATAAATGGAGTTCGACGCCATGCATGCATACGGTCATTGATAAACATACATCCGTTGCTTTCTGTCGCCAAAAGCCACGCTGACTGCATGATCCACAATATCTGAGATTTCTTCACTCACAATATTCATAATCGGCCTTGCCCATTCCACTATTCCCCGCTTTTTTATTGACAATCAATTGCTCCCGCTCCCAGGGACAACACCATGATATCATACACCCCACTAGCAGACGCAAAGTCAACCTTATTATTCAACACATAGTAATGGCGACCGCCGTGGGATTGCTCATCATGAACCCTCTATCTATTCCCACAATTGTTGTTTGCCCGTCCACGGACTTAACGGGAATAGCCATCTCAAATCCTGGAGAGCACATGGTCGCATGACAGACTCCCCACATAATGAAATTGTAATTCTGCGTGTGCTTTGCACTTGCCTCTGCGAATAGGAACAGTGAACCGCTACATAAATCGTAGCAGGGTATCAGAATAGGGTTCGCTGTGTCTCTCAATGTTAATGGTCGCCCATTGCTACTTCTGAATTGCCCCTGCATATTGCTGCAGCCGCTCCCTTGAGCCTCAGGATTAACCTTCCCAGTAACCCACATGATGACGGCGTTTTAGTATTAACATTTCTTTCCCCTTTTGTACAATGAAATCCTTCGTCTCTTGGGCCGTGTAAAGAGCTCTGCCGTTTTCACCCTTTGCAAATAACCCACTCCTCTCCCACTTCCTTTAATGACTATATTCCCTTCCTAGGCCCCGTTGAAAGTTTCATAAACTCCAAGGTTTTGATGGATTCCATTATATAAGTTTCATATAACTCCAAGGTTTGAAGATCTATTTCAAGTAATTTATGTGGATATGAACTTCATATATATTTATATAGAAATAAATTTTCTGAAATAAAACATTCTAATGTTATATATAAAAAATATTCAATGTGGGTTATCAATAAAATATTTTAAGAAGAATTAATATGGACATATACTGAAAAATATATTTAATAATAAAAACTACTTTAATTTGCTTGACAAAATGTCTAGATATACATCTATGTATATATAAAAATATTTATTTGTTCCTATATGTATACTCTATTTATCATTCAAAAATATAATTTAAACACTAAGCAAACATATTGTATTTAACACTATAAAAAACTTTGCATAGGAAATTTGATCTCTATTAGCTCATGTTAAATTTGTGCTTAAATATGGCTCTATACTGGTAGATGCCTTGAATTTCTTATTATGTTGTGTCATTGGGCAAGTTTGACCTTCTGTCTCAAACCAAACCAAACTAGACCAAATGAGATGTGTGAGTATCTATTTGTGCCTTGTTACAACATTCATTAAATAGTTCTTCCATTATCACTTTCAGTTTTGTTTTCTTTAAGATGCAAGCACATTCAATTGTGTTTATGATCAAATATATATTTTTGTTGTAAGTCAATATTAATTTATTTATTTTTTATATTTATGTGAGATATTTTTTTTTGTGAATCCTTCTCTTTTTATGTATGGAAATGTATATTTATTTGACATGCATTTAAAGTATATTTATTATTTTATTAAAAATACTCATATTATAATGTATTTTTTTAAATAAAAATTGCTAGAATGAATATCTTTATTATTTATTTTTTTAAATTACACTTTAAATAGAATTATGGGGTTTGATTCTTTTATTGATATTGTAAAATAGATTTCAAGTTTGTAATGTCTATAAAATTGTATATTATGATGATATATATTTATTAAAAGAATAAGTTTCACTTAATGCTAAGTAATGTTAAGTCAAGTCAAGTTTATAAATTAGATTTAATATTTGTGTTTTAGGCTTAGGATTATGCGAGGGAGGGAGGAAGCAATAGGAGGGAGAGAGATATATCGAGAGTGGGGAATTGGAGAGAGAGTGGCTCAAAGAGAGAAAGTGTGAGAAACTGAGATAGATGTTAAGACAAGGAGAGTAAAGGGGGAGAGAAAATGAGAAAGAGGATGAGACATAAAAAGAGAGAGGGAGAGAGAGATATAGGAATAAATGGAAAGAGCGAAGGAGTGA